>VZUI01018012.1:0-111146 GCA_013401135.1 Cettia cetti
TAGATAGATAGATAGATAGATAGATAGATAGATAGATAGATAGATAGATAGATAGATAGATAGATAGATAGATAGATGCAGAGGCATAATTAAAGTGTCACATATTAATTTCCTCTACTATCCTGCCCAAGTCATTATAAGGATTTCATCCAATGTCCATATTTGCATATTCTGTAAGATGAATGATCAGTCTGAAGTGGCTTCATTAGTAGATAGCAAGTAAAAAAATACTAAAGAGGAATTCCAATTAGAATTCAAGGTACCAAAATAATGGCCAAGGGGACATCCACTGTTAAAAAAACCCCTCTAAAGATGAAGCAAGTTCTCCAAAAATCTCCAGACATTGGCATTGGTACATCTTTCACCAGGGTTTTGACTTATTGCTGTTGATGGTGCAATTCAGTATGCTCTGAGCAAATTTCAAGATAGAATCACTTGCTTTGACAATTAGAGAGTCAGTATAAATGCAGCAAAAGACTACAAGAATTCTTTTATTCTCCCTGCCAGCCCAAGAAAAGATATATCCATTCTGATGACTTAAGTTTTAGCTTTCATATTTTTTAGATTTTGTGTTGCCTAGGTGTGTAGCTCTAAGCTTCATATTAAATCTCAGTAGAGTAGGCAGACAAAACAAATCCTTTTCCAGCTTGAGACCAAGGACAACCTTTACAAGCTTCTGGCCCAAAAGTATAAACAATGGTGAACTGAAGAGAAAAAAACAAGAAGGATGGGACTTCACAACCTGCAGCTATAATTGGACAGTTAAGCCCAATATGCAAATGGGCCAAAACTTATAAAAGTGTGAAATGTTGCAACTGATCATCCATTTTTGAGACCATTTTAGGTCCATCTTGGGTGCAGCCCTGGCCAGGCTCTTGTTCTGCCCAAGGTATATCCTTTAAGGCCTTTTAATGAATACTTACTTTATTCTTTTAGCTCTGTCTAGTCTCTGTTCCAGATCTGCCTTCTCAAGGCATCAGGTCGAAACCCATTTTTCTGGTACTTCACAAAGACCTTCCTGAGCAATTTCTGTGCAGCAAAGGACCTTTTTGATGAAAAGAAGGTCCCAAAATTTTCATGCTAGCAGACAGTATTTCAGAATCAAGAAACACTGATGTCAGAGGAAATACTCTGAGCTCAACTGTACAGTGAAGGTCACAGTTGCAGATATGGATATCATCAGTGGATTTTGCCCTACAACATGTTGTCATGAAAGTGTAGCAAGAGGGAGAAAGAAGAGCAAAGTGCTTACTAAGAAAGTGTCAGCACCAAACAAGGCCGTTTGTTCCATGAAACTAGAAAGTTCCAAGTCAAAAATTGTTTCAGTGACAACACTGTAATAGGTATCACAGAGCAGTCATTCTCAGAGAGTCCTAAATCAGCTAAAACACATTAATCCCTTGGGGTTCACGGTCTTCCTGGCACTTATCCTACAGAAAACTAAGTGAAAATCTGATTATTAAGCACAGCCCTATCTCTAACAGGCAGCAGCAGTCACTGATGACCCTGCTGGCACTAGCCTCATACACTGAACTCGGTCATCACATTAGTTCTGCTGCCATGGCTGTGCCAATGAGGATGGGAGCTGGCTGGAATCACACCCTCTGCTTGACCTTGCTCTTCCTCCAAAGGCCATACTGCAAGTGGAACTACCACTGCAGGAGTGTTTGGTTGCTTCAGTTTGTTTTGTCAAAAGGGACAACTTGGATATATTGGTAGAACTTTCTCCAATAGGACTCCTGGCCTACAAAGCTATGCTGGCAGAGGCTGGTTAACAAACATGTTAAGTCCCTTTCATTTTTATGAGACCAACAAAGACCACCCAAATCACTACAGCATCATACTACCAGTTTTAAGCGAGGAAACTAGAATTCTGCTACACAGGTTGCAAAACAGAGACCATGGATTTAACTGTACAGCAGTTTTAAACAGGATTCTTTACTTTTCTGCAGAGGCTTTTAGATCACTCAAAAGCTGCACACTTGGAATATAACCTGCATCACTGAAGGGAATTATCCCTCTGCAGGATTACAATTTACACAGATTGCCACTAAAATAACAGACCCCAATACTAAGTAATCTGCTCTAAATTACTGACCCAGTGAATAAACATCTCCTATTCACACTCCAATGACTTTAGTAGCCTAAAGGGAACAACTATTATCAAAAATACAAAACAATTCTACACATAGTTTCTATATATCCTGTAGAGACAAAATCACTCTTGTACAAGGAACATGGTGCAAAAGAAGAATGAACACTTGACAAGGTATGAAGTCACACAGGCATAAATGACCAACACACCCAGACTTCAAACCCTCTCAAGACATATACTTACATCAGTTGTATGTAGTAGTTTTACAGACAAAACCCAACAAAGAAGATTTTAATTTCACTTCCTGGGTTCAAACTATGATTAACTTTGAATTAAATTGCAATTATTATTGCTCAAATCAATTTCCATGCAGGATAATCAGAAAACAAAGATGTCAGCAGTCACTGACTTGGTAATAGACACGATTCACCAAGAACAATGTGGGAAAGCTTTAGCAGAAGTAGGGATAAAACCCAAGCACCAGTGTAACATCTAGTATTTCCATCTTTTCTTCAACTCAGCAACACCTCCTTCCTTGCACTCATTCAACCAATCTCTTCCCCTATATGTCTACATAATCTCAAGACTTCCCAAGTCCATGTCCTTTACTTTTTGTCTGCCTCTTCTCATTCTTAGTGCTTCCTTTTCTTAGTTTTTTTCTTAAATCTGTCTCTTGTGTTTCTTCCATCTCACTAAAACTTGGATTTCATCCTGTCACAGTGCTCAGGTTTAGTAAAAAGTAGACATGAATCAAGCCTGAGAAAATGATGTTTGGCAAAGAAGTAACTTTGTAAAGTAAAAGGAAGCACTAAGCAATCCTTGCTAGAGATGTCATTATCTGCAACAATTTCCTGTCACCTTCAAAAGAAACAAAATAGCCCAGCTTCTTTTTCCCTAAAGGAGAAGAAAAGAGAGGTGGGAATAATGTAACATTAGAAGTTAGTTCTGTCTTTCTTGTTCTCTAGTTTGATATATAATACATTGTAATTCATTTTATCTAGAGAAGTCCGGGGACTTCAGAAAGTTTACCCCAGCTTTTACAGTCCCTAAGAAACCAAAGGCTTGACAAGCTGAGAGAGTGATCAGTTCACCATCACCATCCCTTCTAATCATGAGTGCAGAGTGGGAGTGAGGGAGCAGGCACAATTGTGGAAATGAAGAGCTATGAGAACAGGAAAGCTAAACCTACAGGAATCAAGAAGCAAGAACACAAGGACACAATGAATCAAACTACAATGCCAAGTATAACTTCGCTTGAAGGTTGTGCTCTTAAGTAAATTCAGTAAAATATCTGTCCCTAGGCTATGACCACCCCCTGCTCATAAAAGCCACTTCCCCAGAGAGCATGCACAGTAAAATGAATGTGCACTGGGTCTTTACATGCAGACAAGAGGATGCAAAGCCAGTGACTGCACAGTTAGGTTGTTACATATATGGGAAATTCCAATTTTTTATTGCTCACAGTGAATAAAAAAGAACACCTGGCATACTGAATAGGAGTTAGCTTTATGGATTCACCATCTAGAAAGCGTTCTCTACACAGACAAGAAATAAAACCAAGTATCTTGACTCTGTGTGTCGTCTTCCTGCACACTGGGTGAAAGAACCCATATTTGGGACAACACAATATGCTGGCATTCTGGCCACTTGAGAACTGTCAGAGCAGGGAACATTTGAGCCTGGGTTCCAACCATTTGGATCCATTTCAAGAGTATAAAAAAATTCTGCAAGAGATCCTGCAGTTCGATCAGTCTTTCATTGTTACACCAAAAATAAGAGTGCTGTCTGGACTTTGCATGGTAAGGACCTGAATATTGGCTTATTTCTTTGAAAAATACCCATTAAAAATGAAAGAAGAAGCAGCAGCAGAAGTACAGTCATTACTACGCAGGTACAAGAAAATCCAGTGGCACAGGACAGACAAAGGATTTCCCACAGCCTATTGTTGGAAACACCATGATTCAATTGCTCACTTCTTGCTCAACAGGCTGCTGATTCAACAAGAAGAGGATGCTGGTATGTATCACCTTCTGCATTCCACCTACTGCAGCCTAAATCAACAAAAAAAAACTGGCTTTGAGAAAACATGTGACTATATCTCAGGCTAGTTTCAAGTTATTTACATTACAATCCTTTGGTTGTACAATATCATCTTTTTGTCAATGCAATTTAAAGGTACACATAATAAAATCAGGAATTTAAACTGCTGCTGTCTCCTTATCTTGCTAAATTCCAGTTGGGCATTTCACTAGAAGCAGCTGGTTAGAAAGTGAAACACAGACGGTAATATACCTTCAGATTCACTGCTGTATGAGGAAACTACAGACCAAAAAATCATCAACATACAAACTTATAAAATAATCAGATAAAATGTGTTTTACAGTTAGAGACAAGTCCTGTCTATGAAGAACAGCCTGCTTGTGAAAATTAATGACCTGCTGCAACTCCCCAGAGAAAGCCCTCAGGTAAGGAATTCAGATGGAACCAGGGAGCAAGTCAGCAGAGGCTATTTTAAACCCAAGCCACACTACAGCTACTTCCAGGTGCAGCCCTAAATTCAGCAACAGTATCTGTTTCCCAGAAGCAGATTTTAAGCTGTCTCTGACAGGTAACTGGAGATGGGCAGTGCAGTTCCAGAGATATGGCATGCAGCTAGCCTCCAAAATAAAGCATGAGCTATTATTTTTCAGAGAACAGATTGTAACTCTGTTCTACAGCAGAAGTTATAAACATTTCTTTCTCATACTCACAAAGGTTCGTTCAGGATGCTGGCAGGGGAAAGTACAGACAATTCCCTAGAGTGAAATAGGAAGCAGAGGCAGAAGAAGTGTGGCTAGAGGCTAACAGATTAGCCATTACCGAATTTATAATCCATGTAGACTCTAAAACATGTTAAATATCTTGGAGCTGCATTTTTAAAACCTTAGGACTGAAATAACAGGAAATGAGCTTATTTTAATGACACAAAGAAGCTGTATTTGAGAAAAAAAAAGGGGAGGGAAAGAAAAACCAACTCTTCCAGGTGTATTTTTTTACACACCAGCATAGATATGCACACAACAGATACTGCTGAATTCAATCCTAAAAGTCACAAATGTATCACCACTCTGCTGAAACCAACAAAAATACCTCCACTTAGTGAAGCAGTTACAACTCTGCTCAACTTAAAATATCGTGAGTGGTGCATCTGAAGTAAACAGGACTTGAGTGCTTTGTTGGTGAAGGCACAGACTTGCTCTTTATAGTCCTAAACTTGAAAAAAAAGAAGTGTTTTGCTGATAAATGGAAATAATGAAAGAAGTTAAAAAGTTATTGTTGAAAATTACTTGAAATTCCTATTATAACAATAAGGCATCAATTATTAATTGGCTTATAATGAAAATATGAACTAACTGTGTTTCACTCAAGTCTGGATATACATCATTAGTCTCTAACAATGTAAAAAGACTATGTTATGATTTACTAGGAAAGCTTTAAAAATCATGAATAGTCCAAATAAAAGGAAAAAGTTCTGAACCATCCAATATAAACTAGGAGGTCTGAAATTACGGTGACATCTGAAGTGAAACGTATACTTAAAGACTACATGGGGAACAGTGGCTGTATTGCTGTACAACACCTGCTGATGTAGACATAGTTTTGAACTATTTTTAAACATGTATATTTAATTATCTTAATGAAGATTTTTTAGTTAAGCATCTGATCACATGATTTAAAAAAATTAAAGGAAAACCCTTCTACAGCAGAAAAACTATGCAGGCATCACAACAGAACTAGTGGGAAATGCATTGCTTTGCTCTCCTTTTACTGCTTTTAAAAGAACAAAAAGCAATAACAAGATAAAAGCAAGGCAGGTTTAATCGAAAAGCTCTACTAACTTAACATTTTGAAACACACATTTCCCACCTTGAAGGGAAATCAGGGATGTGCTTTTGCCTTTTCTAGGGAAACCCGTAGAAAACCGACACCGAGAAGTCTCTCTGCAGACACGCACTAGAACAGTAGAACAGGCCACTCAGGAAGCTGAGTTATCCCCGCACGACGGCCACGTCGTGCTGAGGTTCGGCCGCCCTGCGCCTGATCCTTCCCGGCCCGGCTCCGCCGCGGAGCCGCCGCTCGCTCCCCCCGGGCCGGGAACGCGCCGAGCCCGGGCCGGGAACGCGCCGAACTCGGGCCGGGAACGCGCCGAGCCCGGGCCGGGAACCGCGTGGGCGCGGCGTCCCCTGGCGGCCACGGCTAGCGGCGCCGTCGCGCCCGGAATTTGTCCGTCCTTTGTCCGTCCCTTGTCCAGGAGCAGAGCGAGGCCCTGATTCATAGAGCGAGCAATCCACCAGCTCACCCTTTACACGCACCAGCCGAGTGAGGTGGCGGAAGGCAGTGGGAAGCAGGTCCTCTGCAGCCACAACCATCAGTTTTTTGGTCAAATCAGCTGCCTCACACATCTGCACTTCATCTTCCACAATACATGAGGTGGTATCACCTGACAGTAGGGTGTCTTAACTACAGTGTCCTCAATCATTCCCAAGGCCCTATTCATCCCATATTCCCAAGGGTGCCAGTCTGGTGGGGAGAAGTTATAAACTGCCACCCTCTAGCAAGCTGGGGAAAAAAAAATTAATAGTTGTACTGGCAACTTCAGTATTTTATACCTGCTGAAGAGCTGTCTTTCCATTTGTGCAGTTTAAATGTAACATTTATAATGTAATGTCTCTTTTAAAAGATTATATTTAAATAAGGGTAGGTTTTCATAACTTAATGAGATAATTTACCTGATTTATGGTTTCTTCAAATGCTTTTATATAGTGATTAAGTTCTCTGTCCATTGTAGCATACTCTAACATGACTTTTTCCATATTGTTAACATCTTCTTCATCATCTGCAAAATAAAATATGTGGAACTTGGGTAAGCAATTTTATTATTTTCAGGCAGCACCTTTTCTTTACAAGTATTTTATTTATAAATAAGTGGTTTTATTCATGCTGTGAATATCTAATGCATTTGTAAGTCTCAGACATTTTCAAGCTACTCAAACATACACTTTTTTTCCCATTTTGCAACTGAAATCTTTGACATTTCTTGGGTAACTTGAACAAACAGCTTACTCAGAAATACACTTCCCTGGTTTCATGTGAACAAGAGAGAGTATGTATAATTTCATCTACCTAGTCATTAGGCAATCAGGATATTTTCTGCAAAAGTTATATTTCATGACTCATCACATTGCCTCAGAAATAGTCAGAAGAAACTTAAATGCCCTCTCACTACAGTATAGTTCACAGCTATAATTAGACCCCTTATCCTCAATAAACACAGCTATAGGAAAATCAAAGATAGCATTTTATAATACAGGAAATAATGGAAGAATGAATAGCACTGATGATTCAAGAAGTAAAATTATAATTGCCAGGGAAAATCAATTAAGACAGGTTGTGCAATTAGTAATTCATATCCACTTTTCTTCCCCACTGCATTCCTCCTCATTCCACTCCTTTCATCCCTAACTACACCTCTGCTTTCCCATTCTAACATTGCTGTGCATCTGCCTAGGTAAGGACCATCTGTAGATGCTGCAAGGCTGAACAGCCACAGCTGTATATTCCTGACACAGCTGCATTTATCACATCAAATGCTGCCACCTGTGGGAGGACAACCAGCCACAACCCCTGAATCCATGCAGGAAATCAGAAAGTTAGGAAACCTAAGTTTCCACTTCTGCTACTCCCATTTACCCCTCTCCTGTAGTTTCCAGGTGTTGAGAAAGCAGCGGAAAGCACTAGACCCTGTGAAAGAGCCCCAAAGTCTGCCATGCAGCATTAGGGGCTGTCATTTGATGGAGCATTCTTTAAAAAGCACTTAAATAGCCCATTTGTGCTGCTACTTTTAGGAAGAATATTGTAGTACAGCTTTTTTAATTACTTTTTTTGTGAAGAAAGAAAAATGTCTTCTGATCTGGCAAGCTTAAGTTCCTAACTATATTATTATGTTAGAACACAAAAAATCTGTCTCTGCAGAAAGCTGACACAATTGTATATGGCCATCAGTTTGGGAGCAAAATCTGAAACACCACTCAGAGACAGAAACATCACACCATATTGAATGTGATGGATCAAGAAGACAAAGGAAAAGTGCTAAGATATATTTATACAAAAGAAGTTACATAATAAGCTATGCTGTTTTGTGAATATGGCAATTACAGTCGTGACGTTTCCCTTAATTATATATAGGCTTGGTATGTATCCATTTTTCATTAAGTAAATGAATGGATACTGCAGACAGAATCTTGGCAATCCTGCAACTTTCTTCTGAATAATCAGCATTTCCCTCTCCCCTTTCCCTTCCCTCCCACCCAGTTTCCATGTCCTATCTGGTAACTATGATCATACTATTTTTCCTTCCTGCTAGGAAGCATATGAAGTACCTCCTCCAAGGCTGACACAAAGGACTCTCCATGAATCACAGGAAAGGTCTGTGTAGCAAATAACTGTCATTCTCCTCCCATGGCCAAAATGAATCATATCCACAACATAAAGAAACTACAGAGGACTAATTTTTTTTTTTTTTTAGGGGGAAAGAAGTGAATCTTTAAATAGCAAGAGACCTGTACAAATGCTGTCTTTCCATATAGTTAAAAAATAACTTTAGGTGAACAGTAATAATGTTGCATGCAACTTGAGAGATGTATTAAAATAAAGCTTGAGCTTGGTGGAACACAGCTCAGCAGGAGGGACATTATCTCCAAATACATCCTGCTCTACATTCTTCATGTACTGACTGTTCCACCCATTCACCAGCCTGCCTCAAGTTTCAGTACTGTTCATTGCTGTTTCCCTATTGCTGCTCTTTCACACACATTACAAATCCTGGGAAATTGCTGAACATGTCACTAACACACAATTATATCCTGACCTTGGAGGCACTATGAACCTACAGATAGATCTGAAGGCCTGTGTACAGGTCAGTTGTTGTTCATACCCTATTTCTGTTCATTGACAGGTACTAGAGTCCACCCTCTGTCTGAAGTTCAATCCCTAGGGTACTGAGAGCTAAGAGGAAATCTCCTATGTTGTTCCCAGCCACTTACTCCCTTAAATCTCTTAAACACGGTTTAAAAGAAAACATGAATTACAAGCTATTCTATTTGCCTTTTAAAAACACTCATTGCTCTACATTACATTCAGAATAACCTGCTTGCAAGGCTCCTGTGCTTCCCCTTCCCCTGAAGAGCCAAGAGCATTTCTGCCCCTCCCTAGTAGGGAGCAGATGCAGGGCAGAGCTTGGGTGCACATGATAAGAAACTGGGGGTGACTGTATGGGGGTGGAAAGTTTTACAGCTCACCAGGGCAGGGATCCCAGCTCCTTCAAGGTTTCTTTACAACAGACTCCACCATAGACTAATCAGAACACACCAGCTGATCTGATCTTACTAAGGAACAAGAAATTAGAAAATACTTTTCTCTCCTCAACACCATCCCTTAACTCACTCTCACAAATCCCAACCAGTGGCTTAACAGCACTACAGTATCAAAAATAATTAAAATATAATAATTATATCAGGCTTTTGAAAGATTCAAAAGGCACTGTCTCTTATTCTCTCTGCAAGACCTGCTGGTGCTTTTGTTTCATATGTGAAGGTGACAGTGGAGATCCGTGGTACAGAGATTCATGCACTGACCCTCTTCCAGCAGCCATGAGCACACTGACTGCTGAATACCCTCCAGCCAGACTCCAGCTACAAAGCCAGACAACTCTCCTAAGTACTCAAGCCTTGCACTCTGCAGGCCAACAACCTAGCTTAACACCAAAATCAAACACTTTGCAAGTGCTGGATGAGTGCCTTTCTGTTATCTAATCAAAAGTTATCCTAATCTTATTTCTAATTCATATCTAAGGAATGCATTCCAAACTCTCTGCATATGCTTTTAGCTACTGCCACAAAATACCATTGAAGTGCATACTGTAGTCTCCTTGTTATCTAGGCTAAATATGTTGAGTTTAGTAAGCATTTCTTCACAAGTCATTTCCCTCACCACTCAGAGATTATATATTTTGCAATATTAAATTTTTTACTCACAGAAAACCCAGTTCAAGGCCATAATTTAATTTTCAAAGGCCCATGTGCATCATGTTAAAATTAGCTGGCTGAATATACAGTTTGCAATTATGAATTCCAGCTCACACAACTTTATGATCTCTTCTTATAATGGAAACAGGGATATTATTCTAAAAAGTCTCCCTAAATATTAAAGAACAAAATTGCATAAAGTGACTAGCAAGGGTTCAGGTTCTCACTTCTGAAGAGACCAATCATGCTTAAGTGCCTTAATGCTGATTTAAGCCATAATCAGTCAGGACTAGGTTATGTATCATGAAACCACAGTGTTAAAACAGAAGTTGCAACACCAGAATAGAGTCAAGTCAGCATTGATTTAATAAATCCTGTAGTAACACTCATCTAAAATTTATCCAAAACTTGCATTTCCTAACATCTGAGTTCATATTTACTTTAGTTTCCTGTATACATCCACAAGTTAGCAAAATTTCTAAAGATTTTTCACAACTACCTCTTTCTGTGCAAAAGCTACCACATCAGTATTTGTTATTTAGGGTATTACAGCTGTCCTGCAGCCAGTACACACCAATCTAAATAAGCATTCACTTCCACTGCAGACTATCTTAAACACAAAGTAGTCTGGAATACCATGAAATTACAGGAAGGCTCCAAAGTTACAAATACAAATGTACTTAAAATGAATGCTTAAGCACAGACAATGTGGATTAAGATGAATATATATATACTTTCATATCTTTATAGTATTGGCTAACATAAGTCAAAATTTCAATTTAAAGAAAGCAGGACATGTCAATTCTACCTCTAGCACTACATATTAGTTTGTTTTGAAACTGAAGGCTACACACTGGTTTTCCCATGATTCAAGGCAGAAGAGGAATGGTATATCATTGCCCAGAAATTTTGACAGTAGATTTCAGACTTCTAAAACACTCATAACACAAACACCCATCACTTCAGCCATTAGCAACAGTGGTAGTAGGCAGTTGTCTTTATATGCCCCAGCAGCAGATAAAATACACACTTTGCCAGCAGGTTTCAAGTTACTGCTGACAGCAGAGGAACACAAGCTCTCTGACTCCCTGATTTAGTTCCATCTGTTGGAGGAGAAAATACACTCTCAATTCAAGATAAAGCTAAGTAGTTTTGCTGTCATTTTTAGTAAGTCCTGCTTTTACAGATCTGAAAATGTTAAGACTACCCTCTGTGCCCCCAGTTCTGTTCTACTCAAAACTGTTGATAATTCAAGCTGGACAGTAGATCTTGAAAAAACTCTCAACCAACCCACACTCTTTAAAAACAGATTGACAACACACTTGGAGAAGAGAGTAATGATGCTCAGCAGTGAAAGGACACAGACCTATGTAGGAGAGCACTGTCTCATTTCCCCTTTCTGTCTACAGAGGAGTGAAGACTGCCACAGCACTCCAGACTACACAGACCAAGAAGAACTTAAGCAGGAGACTGACTGCTTCTGCAGCACTGAGGGTACATCGTCACTTTTTCTCCTGCAGATATATGGACAGGTCCTCAAAAAATTTTAATCAAAGTTTTCTTTCAAAATCTCATTTCCCTGACAGCTAGGTACTTTACTTATTAGGCTGCAGAAAGAGCACAAGATTAACACAGAAAATTCTAAACTAAAAGAAATGAGAAGCCATACAAAAGAACAGGAAAAAACTGGAGAAAATCAAATTCATCTCCTGAACACAGGTTTCTTCATATAGCAAAATGGTTGAAAGCAGAATGCTCAAAAAATCTTCATGGAGCTGTCTGGATAGGGCACTAACCACTGCAATTCCTAAGAGAAGATAAATCCCTGATGATAAGAGGAGCAACAACCATACAGGGAATGGCAATTGGTGGAGTAAAAGGCAATGTGGGGCAGTAATTGCAAAATTTCCCTCCATGTAATAGTCAGAAGCTACTTACTGCTGAAACTAGTCATAATGAAACCTCCAGCTCCTCAGGAAATGCCTCAACTGAGCTTTAGAGTATTTGTAGCCATACTTCCCTCACAAAGGGCTTTGTTGTCCCCTAACAAAGCCACTCTTTTGCACAGAAAGTTTTCACACACACAGAGTTAGAGACAGAGCGTGCATGATTTTAGAGATCAATACTTTCACCTAGATACCATACTCCAGTGAAAGGTAAGTTACCTCACAAAATGAAATTACGTGAGTGACAGAAAGAAAAACCTACACTAGATGGATGGGCCAGCTTGAGCAGGGGACTAGGCAAGATCACCTCCAGAGGTCCCTTCCAACCTCAGCCATTCTGGGTTTCAGTATTCAACAACCTCATCTCTAAGCCACTTCTCTGGAACATGGTTAAAGTCAGTTCAAGTTCAAGTCCTCTCAAGCAAAGAAGGAAGTGGAATGTGAGTTTCCAGTATTCTACCAAAGGAAAAAATCTAAGTAGGAGGAGCAAAATTGAGAGGAGCGTATGAGGCAGGACTAGCAGTACTTGTAAAGGAAAGACCAGCACAGAGAACAAGAACACAGGTAGCACCAGACTATCACTTGTAAGTGATTTTTAAAGTTTCATCTTATTTTCTATTGGGTTTCTGTTAAGAAACTGCAAATTAAATTGCAACACTTGAATCTAGGTCAAGCATTTTCCTGTACCTGAGTAAAGTCTTCTGAGGTTGTATTTCAGAAAAGAAAGGGCTGTGCTTTTCAGTCTAGATTTAAACATTCACTTTATCTGGCAAGTAATGGGGAAAAAAATCTTCAATTATCCATTTCTCTCTGCTTAGGTTTTTTTTTTTTAAGTCAGTTGAGCCAAGAGCGCCTGTTAGATTACAAACTATGCCTAACGAAAAAGAAATGCCCCTTGTCTTGTATTATAAACCATTTCCCTGTAGGCTATGACTGTTTAAAATAGGAACAGTCAGTGGCCCAGGAGGCTCCTGCCAATCCCACGAAAAAGAAACCCAAGTAGGTTATATTGTAAAGAATCAGAATTTCAGTAGAAACAGACCATGCATGGTCTGAACACCCACCTTGAAACATATCAATTGCTGAGTGCCCAGCTTGAAACATCTCAGGGGGCCAGTATTTCCAGTGAGTGGATGTTGCACACATTCTGAAAACAGTCATTTCAGAGTGGGCACAGGGAAACTGAGGCACTTGGAATTACTAACGACTTTTGAAAATAACTCATTATTCTATAATAATCACAACACTTTTCCTCAACCTGAAATCGCCAGCAGAACAAGGCCAACAGTGCTTTTGAAAGCAACTTCCTTAAAGCACTTTTTTTCCTCCAGACTACCGGGGAAGGCTAAAAAGCTATAATGATCCCAGTTTAGACATGAGAGCAGTAGCAAAGATCCATCTGACCAGTGTATCGACCACGGTACTCAAACCGAGCAATGTAAAGAATGGCATTATCTCTGAACACCAACCAACACTACACTGAGCTAATGAAATAAACAGGGTTCTCACACAGAATTTGATGTAGCAAAACACTCCATGTGCTGACTTGCTTTGCTGTATAAAATCCAAAGTAAAATTTTATTCAACACTAATAGAGATGGTTTAATTTAGGCTGAGGCACAGAAGTAATACAAAGACATAAAGTGAACTCTCATAGAAGCAAACATAATTTGCTATGAAGAAAAAAAAACCAGTTTTGTAGATATCTACATATTTTTTGCTATTGTAAGCTCTATACTTGATGCCACATGCAGCACCAAGACATGAAGACAGGCAGTATACGCACAATTTACCCAAACAAAAATGGCCTTTTGCTTGACTAAACACTAAGGCCTGTACAATTCCCAGATTATTTCCTGCTCTTCAGACAAGAGAGACCTGCACTTGACCAATATATCTTTTTTCCTTACTAAACTCTAAGGTCATGGTGAGGTTAATCTTTACTTTATCAATAAACGCCTATTTCATTTTGCAGAAAGACCAATTTAAAGTTAACAAAGACAATATAACTAGCAAGCAGAAGCACTGAAAGGAGGATAAAGCATTTAAAAGATGCAATAGTTTTGAGAAGCAACACAAGCTCTGCACTATCTACACCACTCTCCTGGCATTACTGTGATATCCATCCAGAATTATAGTTCTTTCTTCAGCAAATGAGTACATCAGCATTCCTCAACACTAGCACAACACAAGCCCAAGAAGAACAGAAATAACAAGTTATGTTGACAGACAAGCAGCAAGAAAACACCAAGGCTGAGGTTCACATACATTTTCTATGGCAACAAAGTGAGTTTCACAGGTCATTTCCCCAGGCACTCATCCCTGCTGTTCTCTTATGTTCCTCCTCTGCTGCCCATCAGCCAGGATAACATAGTCTTTCATAGGGTCATACTATAAATTGGATTAATGAAATAATTCAAGCTAAAAATATCAATCTGTCCTCCAAGCCTATGCTATTCCAGTAATGGAATCTGAAGTGCAGATATTAAAACAGTTGTACTAGTACAATTAAGGGAGTAGCAAACTCTGACAGGATGGAGACTGGGGCAGGGGGGAGCTTCCTAAATCAACTTGTTTGCAAAGAAAAAGATAAAGGAACCACGCCTGTGTATTTTCAAAGTAAGCATAAGGCATATGTTATCTTCTCAAAGAATCTGACCAATCTCTCATAAAGTAAATAAAAAACCTCCCCCATGTTTTCCTAAATATATATATATTTACTATATATAAAATACATACATACAAACACACACTCGCATATCACTCTCTTCCCAGTGGATTTAAACATATGATGGAATTAAGCCTGAAAACAACATCTACAATTAATTTTAATGGGAAAGAATTTTCATTTGACTAATAAAATGTTTTTTGTCTCTGGAAGCATGGACATGTCTGCGCCACACAACAGAGCCTGGTTCAATATTCTGAGCTGCTGCTGACTTTGCCTTCCTCAGAATGAGAGATGTGAGGGCTGGGAACACTTAAAAATAAGGGGTTTAGTGCTGTCCATCTTCTACCCAATTTTTCCTCCCAGAACTTGGTAAGGTAACATTGGAATTTGGAAAAATTTTCTTGACATATTCTCCCTTAAAAGGAACAGCAAATATTTGTTAACGCCTTGGAATTGCTACTCTTTGATCTCTCAGAATACTTTGTAAAACTGATTTTTAAAATAAGAATTTTTATTTCAAGACTTTAAATGGGTCTTTACCATTCTATGAAAGACTCACAGGCTGCTTTATGTATGATTTCCCCTGGAAATGAATATCAGCAAAGTATTTTTTTATTATTAGTCCAACAAGTTCATTTCTAACTTGTTAGATCTTTTTTAAGCACAATTTCTTCACTATTATTCACGATTTCTACTGGCACATTATGAATTCTACAGAGATAATCCATGCAGTTTTTGTTTACAAATCAACTGTAATAATGTTTTCTCTTGCCAAAATCCAATACTTCTCATATTTTAAATTGCACTGACAGGTGAAAAATAAATATTTTAGTGTGAAGTGCAAGTCTGTCTCTAATAAAAGGCATGATTGTTATGAGCCAGCAGTAAATGATACTATTAGGTTTTTCACAAGAAAAACTTTGCTTCTGTTAATGAACCAATTTTATATCTCATCTTAGGGAAGCTCATTCAAAGAGTACCTTCATTAAAGTAAATACAGTAATTACTTAGAATTTCCTCCATTTAGAGGAAATGGGAAATGGGTTGGAAAGACTTATCAGAAAAAAAAAAATTATCAGTAAGATAGGAAAATAAGCCCTTTTCACCTAAGACCTTCAAAATTCTCAGAAACATTACCTCTCTGTCCCAAAGGGGAGGAAACCTAGCTCAGAGCCAACAAGCCCTCATCAGGGCTTATTTAATCACTGTAATGTTTCAGTAAATGTAGCTGTCTTGGTTCTGGACTTAAGCTACTATAGTATCTGAGTTTGGTGCAGCTACATCCGAGCTGAAATCTAATTGCACGGACTAGACTTGTGGCACTACAGGGAACAGGAGCCACACGGTGCATCAGCACGTCCTGGCCGGGCACAGCGCCGTGACCGGGGACAGAGCACGGGACAGCCACCTCCCAAAGCGGTGACATGGGACAGAGCAAGGGACAGCCGCCTCCCAAAGCGGTGACATGGGACAGAGCAAGGGACAGCCGCCTCCCAAAGCGGTGACATGGGACAGAGCAAGGGACAGCCGCCTCCCAAAGCGGTGACATGGGACAGAGCAAGGGACAGCCGCCTCCCAAAGCGGTGACATGGGACAGAGCAAGGGACAGCCGCCTCCCAAAGCGGTGACATGGGACAGAGCCTAGGACAGCCGCCTCCCAAAGCGGTGACATGGGACAGAGCACGGGACAGCCGCCTCCCAAAGCGGTGACATGGGACAGAGCAAGGGACAGCCGCCTCCCGAAGCGGCCGAGGGCTGTATCGTGCACAGGTCTCGCCCTCAGTCCCTCACTGCACACGGGTCAGTCCTGCTGCTGTGCTCAGCAAAGCTGAGTGGGCACCAAAGTGCCCAGCAAAGCTCAGTGACCTGCTCTCTGCAGTGCAGAGCCACACGAGCAGGCTGCAGTGTGCACAAGCCCTAGTACAAGGGAAAGCAACAGAACACATATCAAACAGGAAGGTAAGACCAAGATAATCCCCTCACTCCAAGACAATCCATTACTGTCTTATTTCAGTGCATTTCAATGGTCATGTTACATTCACACGCACAAAAAATCCACAAAATCCAAGCTAAGCTTCCACAACCAACTGCAACAGCTTCATGCAGACACAAACCAACACTCATCAAGCACTTGAATGTTAACATTACCAACCCAAAATGAAACAGATGGGGGAGGAAAAAAGCCAAAATATGTCTGGTTTGTCAATGCCCAGTATTTTGATTAGATGCTTAAAAACTGGTTTTTTTCTCTGAACCCACTGCCTCCCAATCTAAATTTTGATATTTCTGCTTCTACAACCCTTGGCATTCCTGACTTCAGAATTTAGAGGTTATTGGGAGCCCCAGACAGAGCATGGCTGCTCTTTTGCTAACTAGCTGGGGCATTGGCTGTACTGCAGCTGAGCAGCAAGCTCAGGGTGGGAAAACAATCCAGTTTTATAGGCAGCTTTTGAGAAAAATCTGGCTGGCAGCAACTCCACATTTTACACCACTGTGAACAAAGCAGTGAAGTCTCTTAAAACAGAGCTGACACTGGTCCATACATAAAAATGAATAAACAAAAGACAAATCAGATTCATATTATACAGCTGACAACAGAAAGGTTGGGGTTTTAAAATCAGAAACACTCATCTGTAAGACTCTCAGAAATGTGAAAGTTAGTAGAAATTGATATGAGTATAATTTCCAAAGTTAATTTTTGAGAATGCAGATTATTTCCATGTGCTTTGGCTATTTTCCAGTTTCTGCTGAAGAGAACTGACAGACAGAATACAATCAAGGTTAAACTAAAGGAATCCAGAAAATCAGTGTCTCATGCAAGCAAAGATCGGGTGATGTTCCCCATGCAAAACATCCAATTCAGCATGAATCACATATTGATATGGCACTTGAAGTGCTAACCATGCCACAGTACTAAAGCTAGTGCTTTCATAATTCCTCAAAATGACCAAAAAAGCCTCCAAAATTCTCTTACAGAGACAAGGCAAAGGCAAAGACTGCACACAAACTTTAAGTGTAATGAAAACCAGCAGCTCTTTCTGCCTCTAGCAGGCTTCCTTTGCATAAAACCTCTTCTGTGAATTGGCACATCTCCTCTTTTTGGCATGAATTGCTGGTATGTGGCATTCATTCTGCTGCTTGAATGCTGGTAAGTGACAGAGCTAAATCTCTCCATTGCTGAAATTTCACTTCCCACAAAATTCATACAAAATTTTGTCCTATTACAAGGAGATGCTACTTTTTTAAGTGGAAAATGCCTATCTCTGTGCAAAAAAACCCAATTCAAGTCCATATTGCCTAGGCCTCTCTCACACACACAAATATTTATGATTTTGAGAGGAAATAGTAATTTGTTTGATGGCTTACAGACCATCACAGATGATGGTCTCTCAGCATGTTTTTTACATAGGGCTGTTATCATTGTCCATAATAGGAAAGAAGGAGCTTTGAGAGGCCTCGTGGCTTATCAAAGAGTAGTTTTGAAAAAAACAGGAATATAAACACAACTGAAATGTTCTGTAACCAGATAAGAAGTAAAAGGTTGCCTCTGTTTCAACTTAAACAGAACTGGTAAATTAGGACATAACTATCAGTAATTGTGTTATTAAAATAAATTAAATTCAGAACCACAGGACTATGGTTGAGATTTGTGTGGCTAACATGCACTAGTTGTGAGAATTTTCTCTCCTTTACACAGATATGTTTTTGAATTTTGTTCAGCTTAAAATCTATTTTTCTATAAAAGTGATTGGGCCAAGTACATACACAAAAGTATAATCAGTGGAGAAATCTTGATTACCTTGAGACATCAGACCAGACTACACACCTCTAACAAAGCATGGATAAAATCTAAAAATACCAATAAAATATAGAATTTGAATGAGTTACGGCACACCTAATTCTCTCAAAAACAGCTGTGAATTAGACCCACACCCACAAGTAATAAACTTCAAAAAATGAAGTCTTGTGAAAATGTCACATTAATCTACCCATGCAGTAAATGTCTACTCACCCACTGCTTACTAAGATGATTAGTAAGGAAATCACAAGTTAAACTTTATTCATCTGAAGAAAAATAGGAAAGAGGTTGCAAGGTTGATTTAACTCAGAAGATATTATTGTCACTTGACATTTACATGCAATGTATAATTCCATTCCCACTTACAGTCTGGGGAAAGCCTGTTAAAATTACTTCCTTAATGTGTGAACACTTCTTTGAATTGTGCTCTTTTCATCTGCCACCTTCTCCTTAAGCCAGCTGGCTCCTTTTGTTAAATCTTTGTTAATAGGAAAGTTCATTATATGTAATTCAGGGAGCAGTTTGAGATTGTCACCTTCTATTGAGTGCTACTGCACACGCATATTTCAGAGCACTCTATAGTATCTGTTGGCAATGTCAAAAAGGTAAACGGTTCACACACACAAGTGCTGAACAGCTCTAGCAAGGCACTAATCAGAATGACCAGATCTATCTTCTCATTTTCATCCACATGGACCAGTCCTCCTTCCATTTATATGCCAGACTACTCATCCCCTTCGTAAAAGCTAGGTGCTTTGTGGCAACTACAGAAGTTGCTTACATGGAAACACTATTAGGAAGGCATTCAAATATCTTTTGTCATCTAGAGACTGACCAGCATACTGTCCTGCTAAATTCTATTGCTGTGGCTTTCTTATTTCTTACTATTTCTTGTCCTTCATTACACATTTCTTTACTACTTACTCCTCTCCTCCTCTATTCCTTCTCATCCAGTTCCCCCATTCCCACTTTTTTTCCTGAGCACTTGCTAGCCGACTTTTTGATTTTTTCTCTATGTGCAAGTGCCATCTTCCAAGTGATCACAATCTTTGGAGGTCACCATGACTTTTTCCCAACCTTTTATGTAATAACAGCTCTAACAGACTCAAAGCTGTTGGTTTTCTTTTTTTTGGCACTAGCATTTCCTTGCTAGGTCCACTAGCAAGGAAAAAAAGCCCTCAAACTGAAACAACAATAACAAAAAGGGCCTAAGCTCCCCAGTCATTAATAGTAACTGCTGTGTGCTGCACAGTTTGGGAACCCAACATAAACACTGCCTGAAGGTGGCTGGTCAGCCTGAGTGACAGCAGCTACTTGGTTAATATGTGCCCTACACAAAAGGCTGTGCTGTATGATGCTCATCAGTAATGTCAGACCCTTGTTCAATGCCTAAGAGGGGTACAGGAATTGTTCTGGTTTTTAGTTTTTTTTAAGAAGGGGCTGACTGTATGCTGACAATTTGGCAGATGCATCCCTATCTCTAACAGCACACCGTGTATAATTCAGACAAAGACTTTAAACAAACAAGCATGAGAATAAATCCTGCTAATTGCATTGTCCTTCAGTAAGCTCTCTCAGTATTTCAAAGAAAGAGCAACACAAATTACTCATGCATGCAAAGTGGGACTTACACCAAGACAGACTAAGAAGACTGAGCTTCACAAGCTCAGCTTGTGAAGTTAAAGATGCTAAAGGTGACTTGCTCATGATTCTACCACTACCATCTTGAAGATTTCTGAACATACCAGGCTTTGATTATCAGACAGAAATGCAAGATCCAGTGCCTGAAAACGGAAACACAAAAGAAAACACAGGGTTGAACTGTTTATTCAGAAATAGGATGGATTCTTCAGTTGACCTCTTGCTGAACTGTGGGTTTCACTGTAAATTTTCCTTCTGTAAGCAGTTCTAGTAGCACATTTTTTGAATCAGTGTAAAATTTTCTCTCTTCACATAGCATTATCCCCTAATAAACAGCAGAATACCCTCCTGTAGACATGGTTGTGGATCTACTCATAAACTTCATCTAAGTACACGTTTTCACTTAGTGCCCTGTGTGTATTTTAGTGGTTCAAACCATTTAATATCACCTGTAATTGTGGGATCACACCTGCAGTAGTTATACTTCCTATTCGTCAATTCACAAAAGGTAAGAATGATATCTTTGCTGGTCTGTTGTCTTCTGCTGCCTTCCATTTCCCCTGCACACATATTTTTCCTGACTACCTATCTCCTACTTTTTCCAATTACCTACCACCATTACAGACAATTCACATTATTTTTAGACTCTTGTAACATAATTTCCCCAGGCACAGATGACATAAGCAAGAAAAGAAGGGAATATCTACACAGGAGTATGAGATATTCATACATCCCCACAAAACATTCCTGACACCTTTTTCAATAGAAGACAAAGTCATGTTTTGTGAACTCCAGTGTTTTCCTCAAGGCCACAGTGTGGTGCCAGTTTGAAAGCACAGATAGTATGTGCTTTCCAGCCTTGAGGACTCAGAAAAATTAGACTCAAGAGTACCTCAGTTATTTTCTCACATTCATATAATGCTATTATGTGTTCCTTGTTCTCTGTCAGAGAAAATGGTAAACAAAGTGAGAAGGGAAACAAAATAATCTATGAAAATTATAATTAAAAATATTTTAAAGCTCCAATTCAGACCACCAACCCCTGCCTATCCTCCAAAGAATGATATTTTTCATAGGTTTCAGTGTCAGTAAGGAACAGGGAAGTCTAACACGCAATTCTAACTGAAAAAGCAAACATTCCCCTTTTAATTCCTGGAAATTAATCAGTACATATTACAATCTTCATTCTTTGGAGCATCGGTGTGCTAAATAACGTTGGTGTAAATTTCATAAAACATGTCATAAAACCTGGATTTGAGTCAGAGAGGGTTTTTTTTTTTACTAAAAGCATTAAAAACCTCTAGTAATTAATTCTATGTTCACTTACAAAAAAAGTTATTTGAGTATCAAAAAAAACCAAGGTAAAAACTAGTAACAAGTTATTGAATTCTTGAAGAGATGAACAAAGAGATAGGAAAAGAAAGGAAAAAAAATAAATTGAGAAGCGTCCTGTGTCTATTTGTAGGGATCTGGATGAAGTTTCAGAATGATCACATCTATGTAAGGGCTTCTTTCATGTTTTGACCAAACACTGAGCACATGTCATACAGTAAATTACTCAGATAAAATATTCCTCTTTGGCTTTTGTTCAAAAAGGTTGATTTATCTTTGTGCAAAAGAGCCCACACAAGACTTCTGCAGTACTTCATAGTATTTCCAAGCTGGAACAGACCATCAGCATCATTCTGTTCTGATCTCATGCTTAGCAGAGGCCAAAGAACCTCACCCAGCAATTTCAAGCCTATAACTCACAGCTGTAGCACCCTCATTCTCTCAAGGTTAACATCACTAGTACACAGAGGGTCTCTGAAAAGGTCTGTACAGCATTTAAATCCCACTTATGATCTATTTTGAAGACTACTGAGATTTTATGAGGTCTAGGACAGAGAAATTTATAGTAACTGTGGGCACATTAGGTAACTCACCGGGTGACTGCAAATCTCTCTGACTCACAATGACCTTTGGAGGAGAAAACTACCCACTGCCTTAGAAAAATACATAAGAAAATTGAATAAATATTCACACATACATATGCATTTTTTTGACATCAGACACTGTATAAATACCACCTACCAAAATCTGTGAAATAAAACTGTGTAGTTTTAATCTGAGCACTGGTAAGAATTCTGACAAAACCCAGGACTGTCCAGCTCTGACCTTCTGCTCAGGTGTGTGCTGTCAGTACATTTCCATAAGAACACACTAAGAACAATTATTTAGCAAGCTAAGCTTTAAACCAAGCCTGGATTTCGCTCTGAATGATGCTCTCTAGATAACAGCAGCTTCGTGCAAGAATAAATGTATAAAATGCAACGATCTGTATTGATCTGATAATATAAATTCTCTTTCTATTCATCTTATTCCTCCATTTATATTTTATTGTCACTAAATGCAAGAGTGCAGTGAAAAGGCACCAAAATCTCTAGATCCATTCTAGGAGTGAGCTCAAGAGTGCTACAGCAGGTGAAGCAAAAAGAAAAGCCTCTGCTGCCACCTAAAGGGTTTCTCTGTCCTTCGAACCGGTGAAGTTGAGGAAAAAAGAAAGAATGCACTTGGATGCACCCAGCTTAATGAGCACCCAAACTGAAAAAGAGCTATCAGAACAAAAGCATGCTGCTTAAGACAATAATATAACTGCTTAATATAGCTTGTTACAGCTTAATATAGCTGCTTTCCCCCTCACTGCACTGTTTTCTTCTTGCAGTCAAAATTACAGCTAGGAAATAGTAACAACACTACGTATTTGTTTCTTACCACTTTGTAAGATTAGAGACTACAGTCAGAGTGGTTTTGGATAAATATAAAAGAACAAAAACATTTTATTACAAGTTATATTTTTCCAGATTTTGAAACAAGGCACATTTCCAAATTCTCCTTTTTTGGACTGCTTCTTTGAAGAACAGCTTCCAGAACCAACCAGTGTGTTCCAGCAACAGGCTCATCAGTGCTGGATATAAACATGGTAAGTAAAGAGAGGTACAAAAAAAATTAATCCAACTGTCTCTTCTCAAAATTTTTGTATTGACCCACAGCATGTGCAAAAAATGAAACTTTTCTGTTTTCAGAAAAGCATTTCACAAGAACTCTTCTTGTTTCAAAGAATAAAATTACTTGAAGAAGAAATACTCCAAGTGTAACCATGTACTTACCCGCTTCAAGAAAACGTATCTTTCTCATTGTTAGCTGAAAGGTTAAATACCTTTAAAACAATACAAGAAGCACAGCACAACAGAAGCATAAGGTAAGACTAAATGCACATATTTCCTAAAATTATTAATCTTCATCAAGGGATTTGAAAGAAAGCAAGATTATTATTTTTGAAAAAGGGAATCTGGAACATTTTATTTCCCATACCACAAAATATAAGCTTACTTTGGACAACAGGAAAAGAACTTTCCCAAGAAAGATGTAATTTTGGTGCCCACACTGAGTTTGTGCATGTCACCAATTAGCACCACAGACATTGATGTAGCAACAAAACAGATCAGTGAACAAACAGCTGCTGGCAGAGGAAAACCTGGAGTTGGAATAAAACTTCCTCTGTGAACAGCATGGTATCATGAGGGAATTCTTGCAGCTTCACAGGAAGCATCTAGCAGAGTCTAACACAGAAGGATGAACTTCATGCACCATTGGCCTCTCACTGTTCATTTTCCACAGTACCTCCTTGTAACTAGAAAACATTTCTGTATAGCAAGTGTCAGTGAAATGCCATTTATCTCCAGGATGGACTTTGACATTCTACACTTACATTCTCCAACAAGACAACAGAGAATCTACACCTAGGTTCTCCAACAAGAAAAAACATGTATTCCTACAGTGCATATAAAACTGCTAATTCCTTCTCATTAGCACCTTCACACATGTATGGACCTAAGAGTGAAAACCAAGATCTGATTTCTCATGAACAGTCCCTTCAACACAGACCACAGCTTTGACCATTATGAGGGCACTGTGAGGTGGAGACTTGACCAAACCACCATTTGTATGTGATAAAAGGCAGCATGTGCAAGAAAACATCTTGACATGGCTTATCTTGCCTGGACAAGAACTGGGCAGCAAGGCAAAGTTTATCCTGCTCATTTCCTCAGTCTGAGGACCTTCATGCTCACACCTCTTATTCAACCAAGTCACAAAGTATCATTCCAGGCTATTTGCTACAGCTTGTTTTCAGGACAAGTACCTTATGTTTGGATTCTTTTTATGAAGCACAATGATCTCTAAAACCATGGAAAGTAAGGGACCATAAAGATTTTAGAAGCACAGGTGTGTCAGCAGGTTGATTTCTGGATCCCACAACATTTACATTGTAGTCATTTCACGCACAAGAACTTTGTCAGTGTCAAGATTCATGTTATGGTACGATACTGCAGGAATCCTGCATTCGAATTTCCAAGGAAAAATAAGCTAGGGAAAAAAAGAACACAGAAAACAAATTAACCAAATAATTTGATATCCAAGCACAGCTACAGAGTCCATTTTCATACGGGAGTTTATACTATTCCAAGTAGAAGCTTTAGGTCAATGACAGAGAAACTTACATGGAAAGAGCCCCTCTCTCAGGGACAACCAACTTAGAATGTTCAAGTCTGACTGGTTTAGGCTGCTGCAATGAGTTTAGAAAGTCACTGCAAAGAATAGTGGGTATAAACTCATCCAACCATCTATCAAAAGGCTGGCAGTAATTTCATAAACCAAGGCTAATTGCCACATCTGTATGTGCCACACTTCTTCCTATGTCAACAACCCTCAGCAACGTTTAGAGCTGTTCTAGTTAAAATCATTCTAAGTGAGCAGTGAGATAAGTCAAAGTAATGTGGGTAATCTCACAGGGTTAAATCCACGTGGAAAGAAGATCCTGTATTACCAACTACTGTTTAACTAGTACTGAACAGGCATGGTGAAACAAGTGCATCTTAATCATGAGATGAGAAAGATGAGATGAGAAAGCAGTCAGAAAAGGAGGATATTACACATATGAGATGCAGTGCAGACCACATGAAGAAAAGCACAGAGGTACCCCTGGGACAAGGGGAACAGACAAATGAGGTAAGCAGATAGAACTGAGGTAAACTGCTGCAAGAAGGAGCAGTCATGCAATGAACAGACAGGAAAGAAAAGGCAGAGCTGTAATTCTAACTTAATCTGGGGAACATGCCACAGAATTATATCACTAACATTTTTAAGACCCCTGGGCCTGTTCTGTACACAGTGGTGAGCAGAAAAACTCTGCAAAGGATGGTAAGAAAACAGGAGAAATTCTCAAACAGATCCTGATAGTACTACAGGAAGATCACTGCTATGTAATACAGATGGCAAACAGCCAGCAGCAGCAGCTGACCATAACATTTTTAGGAAGTTTTATAAGAAAATGTAGCTCCTTTTTTTTTTCTCAAGTAAGATTAGAATTCACCTGCAGTAACTGCTTCCCAAAAATTGCTATTCCCCACTTCATGGCCTCTACACTTCACACTGGGAAAGTGATGTGTGGTTGGAAGAATGTCCCAGACATTAAGGAAGGCATCTTGCTTTTTAGTAGAAAACCCATTTAGCTAATTAGACAAAACCCTAACTATTCATCTTTCAAATGCTTTCCAATAAGTTTTATGCTAAGAAATTCTTATCTTGTCTGTAGTTAGTATACTCTCCAGACCTCCCAATTATTTCCCACTTGTACTGGACAATCCTCCCAGCTTATACTCCAGCCCCGACAAAAGTAACACCCCATCTAAAGAGCAGCTGTTGCACTGGAAGCCTGGAGATGACCATGAGTTAGATTTCCTCATTTCAATATCCACAGCTCTCCATACTTTACAGTCCCATATTCTTGAGAAAGCTCTGCTAAAGAGTCACCTGAAACTGCCATCCTCAGCAAAATGACCAAATTTACAAACCAAAATTTCGGGCAAAGCTGGGAATGGACATCAGTCATGGATATGCCAGATTTGTCCTGGGCCAGTATAGTCTTACTATAATCAGCACATCAGTCAACATGGAATTGCAGGTTTCACTAATTCCAAAACCAGAGAATAAAACTTATTGTTCAAATATTTGACATGGATGTCCATCAGTGCTTTTTAACTCTATAGAACTACTCCAAGAAGGTAGGTAAAGACAGTTCAGCAACCAAGAGAAGTGAAATCAGCAGTGCAAACACCTGTTCCTCTGTGTGCAGAGATGTCAACACACGGTTTAAAGTTCAATACTCAAAGCATTACAATTCAGAAATGCTGCCAAACAAGTACTTGTGACAAATGATTTAATGAATTCTCTTTCTGCACTCACACTACTAAAGCTCTAAACCAAAATGAGGCAAGATTTAGGAAGATGCAAATGATAGTAGAACTGAGATGATTTTACTTGCATTTAAATTGATTTTGAACAATGGCATCTTCAAATTCTCAAATCTATTAGGTCTCCAGTTCAGCAAAGGATATAAGCATGTGCTTTAGCTTTAAAATATTCAGACCCTTGGAAGGTTGGTGGACCACTCACAAATGTCAATGTGTCCTCCCTCCTTCAGTATTTTACTAGGCTGGGCCACAGAATGTCCCAGAGTATTTTGAGTGCAGGCAGGACAAACTCAAACCAAGTGTGCACAGTCTGGTTTTTTTGCTTGCATCATTTATTTATATAGTAACATTTCAAAATGATTCTATACAACAACATTGTTCTTTAAAGAAAAGAAAAATACAACCATTAGTAAATGTCAGTATCCAAAAGATAATCAGCAGAAAGATTGAGAAGGACAAAAGATTTATCTTTCTTTTTCACTCTTTAAATAAAATAAGCTTTTAAATTGGCTGCTTCCCTTTCACATTCAGTTTGATGAAACTAATTTTCACCTCTAGAATATAGATCCTTAACCCCTTCCAGGATCTTTTAAAATTCTGCCTCTTTACCAGCACATGCTCATAACACCAATGCTCAATGCTAAAAGTCAGCAGGTTCTCAATTGACAGGGAGATCTTAATCAACAATTTAACTTCATGGACATCAACAAAACCTTTTAAAAAATAAGAGGTTTTCATTATCAGATACATTAAAATTATTTTGCACACAGCTATTATTAATAATAGCCTTACTAATAATAGCCTTATTTTTCTAGAGATTGTACAAGTTCATAAATGAGCAATGACCCAAATATTGAACACAAGTAATTTATTTTCATAAAACTATACAGGAGTAGAACAAAATAAACATTTAATAAATACATTAAACAGTATACGCTTTCAGGATTTTGTTTGCGGAGAATAGGAATTAAGAGAGGAAAAATCACTCGGTGAACTAACTTTGCTCTTTTCAGTTATCTTAAGAAGAAAACGTAATTTTTCTCATGTACTTGCTATGAAAAATTTTGTTAAGCATTCACATAAAAACAGCATTGTCCATTATGAAAGACTAAAGGAAGATAATATACCCACAGAAAAAGTGCTTGTAAACTAAAATAAACAGTTGCAACAGAATTCCTTGCTTCCACAAAGCCTGTCAATGAAACCTGTCAGAAGCTGGACAGTCAAATTTTGCAAAGGAAATTACAGCAAATTGCAAATGAGACAGGGAGAAGAACACAGAAATATATTATCTAACTCTGTCTCAAAATTAAATTAGTGTTTTGCCTCAGAACATGAAGGCAAAGTAGGATAGATGAGCAACAGCTCTAGAAACAGAAATTGCCACATGTGAGCTGGAGGTAAGAGCTGAACAGTCAAGTCCTGCAGATCAGATCATGTAATTCTAAAACACTGAGAGTTTACCAAATCATGTCATGCCACAGAAACCTAGTATCTTTGCTGATGGCATTCTGTAAGAAGCAAAAGAACTTGAACTTCAAGCAGACTAGTCAAAAGAATGAAAACCAAACCTTACAAAAGTGATGACTTTCACTATTTGTTCATTCCATGTAAATACATCTGCAAGGAAAGGGGTAAGAGTGAAAAAGACTGCTGTAGGTAAAAATGTAATTTGGGAACACCAGACCAAGGAAGTATGACCTACAAATCCCACAAATCTGGAATACCTTCTCCATAGTGCAATGCGATGGACTATGACAATAATTGATAATGATAATTGATATGACAATGATATTATAATTGATATGACAATAATTGATATTACAATGCTTGATAATTCTATAACCATTATTCAACAGGAAATTTGCCTCTGCTAGAATAAAGTATGTTGTGGTCTAGATAGGAGATGTTTTCCAGTCACATGATGTAACTTAACTGTAACCAGTATTTTGTCAGGAGTAATCTCCTCCTCTCAGGATAGAATGCTAAAAATTATCCTTTTGGTTACTGAGTTAAATGAATAAAATAATTTAAGCTTTTAATTAAAGATTAATGTACCAGAAGCAGTTAAATGAGGAGGAGACATTTCCTAGGAGTACAAGGCACAGACCTGCAGACCTGCACAGTTGAGCTTAAGTTGCCTTACACCCTTCCCAATAGGAATGCAACAGGGGCTTCTACTGAAAAGTAAAACTAATAAAAACTTTTAATTTTTGTATAATTAATTTCTGTGGTCTTGGGAATGAAAAAAATCAATACATTCAATGTATTTCCATGCATTGCTTATGACAAAGTAGGAGAGATGGTGACTGCTAAAGCAGAGGGGAAATGGAACTGGTTACACGTGTTTTATGTCAAAGGGAATCCCCAGGTGACTGTTCAGACAAGCTTTCCAGTTCCTCTTCCTGCTAAAAATGACATGTCAATTGTCTCCAACACCACTATGGATAAAGCAGAGAGAAAGCAGAAAGAACTATCACACTGGACAATGAGAAAAACATTAACTTGATTGTACGTAATCCTTGGCTTAGCTGAGTGCAAGATCTATAATGAACAGCAGAGCTTTTCTTTCACAAGATTCTTGTTCTCCACTCTCCACTCTTTATTAGAACTATCAGGGGTTTGGGGCTTTAAAGTTTTTATTGTTCCCTAGTGAAAACATTAACACAGATCTAAGACAGGGAAATGGGTCAGCTAACGTTAGTCTTTGGAAAGTAGCTTTGCAGTGCTCTTTTTATTGTGAAATAGCAATTACAAGACTGTCAGTAGTAATTAGAGACTTTCAGTACCCCACTTTGCAAACGTCCAAACTGAAGCACCCTGAAAAAGGCCTGGTTTTCAGGAGAGGCAGCACTTAAAAAACCGGTATTCCCTAACAGGTGTCTCAAGCTTCGTACTCAAAATCTTTAACATTATTTTAATCTATGTTGCCCTGAATGTCAAATAAAACACACACAAAGAAGAAGTATGAGAATGAAAACTCATTTTATTCACCCATTTAAGGGGCCTTCTCCATCTCATTTAGGAATGTTAAAGTTTCTACAAAGCTGTAGGGTAATAATCACTAGAACACACTTAGTCCTGGGTATCACAAAAGCAGGGACATTGGTTGCCAGGCATTTACATTTTCACAGAACTTATAATTTTAATGAAATCTTTCATTTAAGTGAAATGATTGTCATGAAAACACCCTGACCAAGCCAGAAGAGCTATAATAAAGATTGATATTAACAGTAACTAAGTCAAAATACATAGGTCAGGGACTCATCTGTCAGATTCAGGACACAATACAAGAGAGAATATACTTACTGAAACTTTGCACAAGGTCAAGGGCAACCTGAGTAGCCACATCCATTCCAGAGTTGATGTAGGACTGGCAGTTTTTCAGAGAAGAAAGAGCAGAATCAATTGCATTGAATGAGATTCTTGGACTAGTTGACATCTCGAAATTGGTACTCTAGAAATAACAGGGAGAACATATTAAAAGCAGTTTGAACACAATCTGGGAGAGAAGACATAAGTTCTAATAGATGGCTAAACATAAAGCAGTGTCAACAGAATCACTGAGGCATTAGGGAGGAGATGAAAACTTATCTCCCAAGATATCAGTAATTTCAGTGAAAGTGCAATTCATGTTTTCAATTCACCTCCTATTCAGTATTAAGAACTAACCACTAAAAGCAACTGGCAGTTTTCCTCTGCTCATTTCTACCACTAAACCACAGTGAAGTTCAAACTCCACAATTATGTCTGCTTGAAAACTGTTGTTCTATTTCAGATCCAAAAGAAGATCCAAAAAAGCCCACATGCCCAAAAACTTGGCTGGGTTATCTGGGCATATAATCAATTAGGCTAGGAAGAAATGTAATTTCTCACATTTAATTTAGTTTCACCAGCAGCTGGCCCTTGGAAAAAATAATCTAACAAAGGGCCAATCTACTAAGAATGTACTTAAGAGTAAAACATCTAGCATAATTTTTAAATAAAAGCCCACATTAAAAATGCTGCTTACTTCTGCCAAAGATGCTACAAACTTTTGGTACCCATGTTCCATTACCACAAAATAAAGCCACACAGGTACCATTGTTTATCTTCCTTACCTCCCTCTGGCTCTGCAATACACACTCACAGCCTACACCCTTGTGGGGATTAGCTGCTCCTTTATTAGTAGAAGCTTCAGATGTTTTTGCTTATGCTGTGCCTATCCACACTGCTCACATCCATTGGTTTCTCCTCAAATATCCCCCAATTCCTGCTCTTCCTTCTTCATGCTTTGCCATAATCCACTCAGACAATGTGGCTACTGTGAGAAGCGTGAACCTGGTGTGCAGAATTTTATACTTAGGTTGCAGATTAGAAAAATTCTGCTTCAGCTTTTGATACACCAAAAAAAAAAAAATTAGACACAGCAAAGCAGAACTCTTACATAGACAGAAATAACGCATCAGTCCACATAAAGAATAACTAGTATGTTCAAGGACTATATTGAGATGCTATTGGGGGAGAGAGAGACAAACCACAAACAAATTTGGGGTAAACCAGAAGGGGAAGAGCTGTTCTATCAATAACAGCCTTTAACAGGCTATAATGTAACAGCAATCTGGAAAACATCTATACAGGAAGTACAATGATTTTCCCAATCTTTGTATACCTAAGGCTGCATCTCTCTACTCCTTTCCCTGAGACTCCAGAACTACACCTAGAGCTCCCCCTAACCTAAACAACACTGCCACATTCCTCACAAGTACCACACAAACTATGAGACCTGAATACCTGCTGTCTCCTAATGTTTATTTCCTACAATTTTCCTTTTTTTTCCCATTTATAAAATGTGTTTGGCCAGTCAATACTATCTTTTAGTACACCATCTTTAGGTCATGTGCTTCCAGCAACATTTTAACAACAGTTCAACCTCACCACAAATTGAACCTCTTAATTACACGCAAATTGTCTTCCTCTCTATCCCCTTCCAATGGTGCATCTTCCCACAGATGCAGCAGGCTTCAACCACAGCTCTTGTTACACCAGCTCATGCTCTCCCTGACAGAAGACTGGGACGGCTATCATCACAGAACTTTAGAGGCTGTCAAACTGACAACAGAAGACAAGGGAAAAGTTCCTCACAGAACTCCCTGAAAGTAAAGAAAAAGGATGCTCTTGGAGATTTAATAAAAAATTCCTTCAGAGAGTATATTATTTAACTTTTTTTTTAAGTACTTGTTTGCCATCTTAGCAAGTCTGTATAGAACCTCTGATGCAAAGGTACACTATTGAATAGTCATCTTAGCAGCTTTATCTTTTTGAGCCCATTTTGTGTATCCAAGTTAACAAAGAGAGCATAATTCCCCACTTGAAGTTGGTAAATCTCACTGACAAAGCCTGCTGTTCTTTTGGAAATTGCACAGATACACACTGTGAAAGCAGGAATCTGAAAAAAAACCCAAAAAAAACCCAACAGTGAAAAGTTAAAAAGGCTCCTTCATTTTCATGAGCAAACTACACAGGAGCAGAAGTTACTGGTTATGACGTTAAATCATATCATTGTAGTGATAGGTTCATCTCAATCTATCTTTTGCAAAGTAATTTCTTTTGGATGAATTTTCCTTTTTTTGTGTTTGAATAAAAGATTATTTTTTCTTAGAAACTGGTCAGAATCCTGTAATGCCCCAGCCTATTTGATGGGTTCAGGGGAAGGCAATGGGATATACCCTGGGAAAAACAAAATTACCAGGAGACCCAATAACAGCTTTTTACTTGCAAACTTTAGAACATTCAAGTAGAATAAAGTACTTGGCAAATTTTAAAACATCCACACAAAATAAGGCACTTCCCAAACTTAAGTTCACCAAACTTTAACTTCTCCAGACACAAGAAGACATTGGAATTTTTCGGTCCAGCTTACAACCTATTTTGAGAAAAAGATGTAAGAACACCAGAGAAAGAAAGAAAAAGAAAATGGAGAAAGGTAGATGGTCACCACCCCAGGATCCAACAGTGTCTCAGCAGCTTCTAAACCTCTGGCAGCGGAGCATGTTTGGCACACATGTTGCTTTCCTTTCATTTTCTGCACTCTGCCACTTCGGGGCTTACAGGCCCTGTTCCCCCACCACTTCCCAGCTGGCTGTTTTGAGCCAGTCAGCTGTTCCTCAGGTTTTCTATAGATCCCAAGGCAAAGATTTCACTCTTGAACTTTCTAAGTGAATTTTTCAGCTCGGAGCTGTCCATTCTGCCTTCCAGGGGAAGGGCACATTCCTCAATGGAATTGGTTTCACTGCAATGTTTCCAACACACTCTTTTCTGCCAAGAAGGTCTTCAATGGGTGCATCAAAGCACTTATCATTTGCAACCCTCAGTCCCCTCACTTCTGGAAAACACAACCAGCAAACTCCATGCTGAATGGGAGACTATCGAGAGCATGATTTTTCTCTTTCAAGAAGAGATCAAATAGTCCAGACAGGATAAAACCCCCAAAAAATATAGTTTACATTCTGTTCCCAATTTTTAATATTCGAGGAAAAATGACCTAAACTTTCAATGCTTCAATATCTCAAACTATGAAGCAGAGATAAGAAAAAAAGCATTGTTTGCTTCTGTAACAGCAGCTCTACAGGTGTCAAGTGCCCTCCGAGCACCAGGATCAGTGTCTGGCCGCAGGCACACTCGGTGACGAGCTGCCACAGGGAGCCGATCCCTCTCTGCACGGGCGCGGGGAGCAGCGCCCGCCGAGCAGGGAGCCCCGCGCTTCCAGCCGCTCTGGCCGCCTCAGCCGGTGCAGGGCAGGCCGGGCAGGCCGGGCAGTCCCGCACGGAGGGACCCGGCCCCGCACCCGTCCCTCCGCCGCTCCCGAGCCCCGGCTGGGAGCGCTGCCCTCGGCCGCGGAGGGGACGGGGCCGGCGGGGACAGCCCCCCTCGCCAGCAGCCACTGCTCACCTCGTCCCCGCAGCTTGAGAGTGCGACTGTCTCGGGGGAGGACCCACACTGGCCTCCCGGCGAACCAGGCAGGCAGTCAGCAGCGCCGGGCACCAGGGCAGGCGGAACCGCCTCATCAGCCGGCGCCGTCATGTGATGGGAGGGCTCGGTCACGTCGTAGGGAGCGCCGCCGCCTCCCGTCCATCCTTCCCACTCTCCCTCCATCCTCGTCTGCCCGCGGCTGCCGCCGTCCCTGCCCGCAGTCGCTGCCGGGACAGGGTGAGCGCGCCGGGCGGGCGGGCACCGGCGGGAGCCGCTGAGGGAGCGGAGCCGCCTGGGTGCAAACCGTGAGTGCGGCCGTGCCGGAGCGGGACGGGACGGGACGGGACCGGGTTCGGAGCCCGTCCAGCCGCTGCCGCTCTGGGGCCCGCTGTGCGCCCTATGGAGCAGAGCCTGCAGCGGCACTGGGGACATGGGAGGGCTCCGGGCGCTCCTTCTGGGTCAGGACTGTCTTGGGACAGCTTACCGTCATCTTAAATTTGTCGCAGTGGTTCAGAAAGGGTTAGGTGAAAATTTATTTATGGTCATAACTTCCCATAAATGCTTCCGAAGCACAGTCGCTTATTTTTGGTGCTGCACGCCGTATCCCTCGGGAAACGTGTGAACGAATAAAACTGAGCAGGAAATGCAACCACAGCACGGAAGTTCATCCTTCAGCAGTTAGTAAAGGAACGGAGCTGTGTCATTTCCATTTGCTGTGAAAGTTGTCCTTATTGCTAAAACCCATTGCGATCACTTTGTATTTTTAAAGTGGCTCTTAAAATGCATTTTGTGCAGTGGTTTTGATTTCCTTGGGCCCAGTCTCCTGGCCTGGTCATAATTGCTTCAGTATGTGTGACTTTCATCCATACTGTTCTTCAAATGTTCTTCAAAAGATCACACTTGCCCTGTCTGCTCACATAGGTCATTTGGTGTACATGCTGAAAATGATTTCCATGCATTTCTTTTATGTTACAAAGCTTTACAAAGTGGATAATTTAGATTTCATAATTTGAAAGATTAGAGAGCATGCTTAAATATCCACAAATTAAACTATCAAAAACATGAATATAAACCACTCTGGATGTGCGTGGATTTGTTTTTAGAGGTTATTAATGGAGTGGCTGGTTTCTTCATCAGGCTTTCTGCTTCCAGTAACCTAAAGAGTAAGGATCAGAATCAGACTGCAGGACTTCTGCTGCTCTGTCACATCTAGCTCCACAATGGTGGATTTTCTGGCTGAAAACAATCTTTGTGGTCAGGCAATTCTTCGGATTGTTTCCTGTGGAAATGCCATCATTGCAGAACTTCTGAGACTTTCCGAATTTATTCCTGGTGTTTTCAGGCTAAAGGACAAAGCTGATCAACAGAAGTATGGAGATATCATATTTGATTTCAGTTATTTTAAGGTAAATCCTTTTTTTGTTAAACTTCTCCTTAAAGCATTGCTGTCCCACATGAGGATGTTTTGGGCTGTGAAACAGCCATTCCTGGCTATTGTGTTTATTACTGCTACATCTTCCAAAATGTTTGATGAGTCATCTGGCCTGTGAACTTTGACAGATACCAATTATATAAAATGTGAGTATTAGATTCTGGGGAGGTGGTGGTGATAGTAGTAGTAGCAGTAGTAGTAGTAGTAATTCCTACAGGACCACTAAATTATACTTTCACCAGCAGCTTCTGAGCCTGCATGGTTGGTTGTTTTCCTTCAGAGCGGCACAGTGGGCAGTATGCCCATCTTTCTTCTGTTAATCTGTAGCTTGTTCTTTGCAGCCGTGAAAACTGCTTTCTGCTTTCCTGTCTGACAGTGCTGTGATTGTTCTTTCACTGGACTTGTCACATGCTCTGAATAAATAAATAAATAAATAAATAAGTCAAGGAGAAGTGTCCATGGAAAGTCCTTATTTCTCTTTCAGAATTAAGCTTGCAGTACTAAGTTCCCTCTGTCATTTTCCAGCATGATTAATAAGAACTACAGAGACTATCTAATCTGATTTTATTTTGATTGTACAGTACAAGAAATATAATAGAAGGGAGGCACTTCTAAAATTTAATTCCATTTTATTGTAGTGGGAGTTGTAAATATCAGTCACTAACTGTGAGCCTTGGATACTGAAAATCCAGAGCACAACTGATTTCACAATTACCTTTAGATCTATGTGCTTGGTAGAAGTTCCTTTTTTTACACAAATTACTTGAAAATTTAAAAGCAGATAGCTGTGACTGGTGAGGAATACAACAATCCTTAAATCTGTAGTATTTTTGAATGTTAAGAAAGCATAACAGTGTGCTGTTTTTCAAAGTTAAAACCAAAAAAATCCATAGAAGTCATACTTATAAAGCAAAGATTAGAGAATTTGCAGATATTTTTACTGCAAATGCACCCCTTCTGTATTCACAATTCTTAGAATTACTTAATGAGGAGAGATTTGAGATTTGAAAAGTTGAGACTATTTACTTTGTCCATTTGAACTTCATAGACTGTTTGGCACCTGCTTTTATCCTTTGTTTTATGTAGATATTTTGCACAAAAAGAGAAGCAGAAGAGTATTTTTTAAAACTCAAATTGTCGGCTGGATATTTTCAATTAAATTTTAATAATACTTTCAATTAAACTTTAACATTATTTTCATATTTCCTTTATGTAGTCATGGTAAGACTGAATGGTGCTTTTGAGAAATATGACAGTGGTAAAGGGTTAGAAAAGTTGTGCTATTGCTTTAAGGAAGTCAGGTTCTTCATCCCACCTCTTTTTCCCCCATGATTGTTAGTGACAAAGTTTCTGCATTAATTTTGGAGATGAGTGCTGAGGTAGATGTAGAGTCTGTGGAAAAAGACATGTCTAGTATTTCCAAGCAGTTTGAATGTATGAGAAGGTACTAAGCTTTGTGAGCCCTCGATGTTATGGTTTCTAGCTGAGAAATCAATCAGATGGCATGTGTAAAGGAAAAAATTCCATCAGGGAGCTGGTTAGCACTACGAACAGCACACAGTGCCTTCAGATATATTGGGGCTTTACTGAAAGTATTGGCTATTCTTTTCCATTGGTTGAATGGGATAAATCATATTTAAAGTCATTGCAGATTGTAGTAATGTGTAAAACTCATCTTTATGGAATCAATATTTAACCATAAAGTAGGTTGGAAAACTGCAAATCCTTGTTTTGGTGAGAAATGTTAACTCTGGTTTGTATATGGGGGTGGTTGTACATGGTCTGTGTCCCACTGTAGAGAAAGTCAAGTAGAGATCAAAGTCAAGTATTGTCTCTAAAGATGAGTTTCTGTTTTTCAGGGGCCTGAGACATGTGAAGGCAAACTGGAAGCCAAGCCTGAGTTACTGGATTTAGATGAAGAATTTCGTGAAAACAACATTGAAATTTTGACAAGATTTTATTTAGCTTTTCAGAGTGTACATAAATACATTGTCGATTTAAACAGGTATGGTATCTTAAATACATATGGATTTTCGAAGACTAGATTACTGTTTTGTCTTATTGATGAGAAGCTTTCTTTAGAGACCCAATATACTCCTTGTTGAAGCATGTTCATGTGCACCAGGAAACCTGGATTGCTGGAGTGAACACTAACTTTTACTCTAACAGTTCCCTACCAGCTTAATATCGGACTTGAAAGCATTTAACCTCTCTACCTCATTTCCTCAGTTTTAAATTTGAGTTAATTTATCTTTGAGATTTTCCTGAAGATTTTTTTTAAATAAAAGGAGAATCCATATTATTAAGCTAATTTTTTTTGTGGACTTGCAAAACATACCTTGCAGAATATCAGGTAGTTTGGGGTTTTTTAACTTTCATTGGCATTATTTTCTTGAACTTAATTTTTCAGTCAAGTCGCCATATTCTCAAGTTTGCTACTCTGACGTGTAAAAAACAGTATGAAATCTTCATGAAATGCTCTAAGAAAATGTTACTGAGAATCTTAAACACGAGAGTTGGTTTTATTGTTGATGTTATATGAAAAGATTAAATGTTTGATATTACTTATTAAGTAGTGTTACTGGAAAATCCTTTAAGAGGAATAAATCTTCTGTTAATTAAGGTGAACATACTCTATTTCTAGCTCTACCTTCCAAACTGCAGTTGAGATCAATTTGTGGTATTTCCAGGAGGTATACTTAGGTAGCTTGAAAATATGACAGTTTTACTACATTATTGTGTGGCAGCCTTCCCAGGCTCTTACCCACCCCTGACAAGATGAAGAGGATGAGCTGTAAGCTGCCAGGTATCCTGCAGTGTCATTGACAAACACCATCAGGATATGGAAGGAAACTTTTGCCAACTGGTTGACACTAGCTAGGGGTTCCAGTCTCTCATTTTATAGGAGAGCCTCTCTTCTTCTTTGTCTGAAAAACACCATGCTGCTTGAACTAGGGAAATGTTCTGATGTATCGGTTGGCTTTCAGAGAATATGTGACTGATTGAGTTCTAGTTTGAGAGCAAAATAGTCAATGACCAAAGTTTTTGTCATGATTCCTAGATACTTAGATGACCTTAATGAAGGAATTTACATTCAGCAAACATTAGAAACCGTCCTCCTTAATGAAGATGGAAAACAGCTTCTAGTAAGTATTGAGTAGTTTTGTAATAGCAGAAAATTAACCCACTCAGTAAGTGCCAAAGTAGACAAAAATTTAGACATGAAAGTGCTGTGACTCATTTCAAGGAGGACAAAATCATGTTTGTGATTTTCTTTCTTCGTTCTTTGTCTTTCCAAACAGTGTGAAGCCCTGTATTTATATGGAGTCATGCTACTGGTCATTGACCAGAAGATTGAAGGAGAAGTCAGGGAAAGAATGTTGGTTTCCTACTACCGATACAGGTAGTGTATATAGGTGTACAGAAGCACTCAAGGCTGAGATATGTAACATGCAGTATATTCAGGGCATAACCTAGGGCACTGAATGAAGATAAATGGAAATATTGACACTTTTTTTATCGACTTTATACAGATAATTCAGCAGAGCTCTCTGAATATCTGTAGAACCTCTTGCTTTTGCTTTAGCTTCGCAAAATGAGAAACAGATTTTTCATTCTGTTACAACAGACATTTGAAGTCTGCAAATAAACTTTCAGCTAAAGCTTTTCTGCTGCAAGTGCCAGCTATGAAAGTCTCACAGGTGCCCAAACGTGCAAGGAAACTTTCTGAAAAGTCCTGACTGTCTAGGTGAAAAATGTATTGCAATTTAGACTTCTTGTAGTTAGTGCTTTATTAGGTAAATCTGTAACAAGTTTTACAGGGTAGGTTCTCAACATCAGGGTATAACAGCTGGGGTCTTAAAGGGTATCAGTGCAAATCCTTCCATATATAAAATGCTGCTTTGACTATGTTTATGCCTCCCAGTATATAATGAGAGATTCTTTAACTCTGGAATGCAGAAGTGAATTGACAAGGGTAATTCAGAAATGGGGAGAAAAAAAATGAAAATTTTAAAAAGAAAGGAAAAAAAATGGAACAAATTCTTATCTGAATATAAAGCTCCTTCTTTCTGTTCCCGAGTTTGATTTTCTGTTTGCACTTTTGTCTGCTTATCTGGAATTTCAGTATGGACATTCATCAGTGTCCTATAACATGATATTAATGGAATAAACAATCAAAAACCTGTTTTAGGCTTCAGTGTTTGTTAATTTTCTTGTGAGAAGAGTGTGGTTACAAAGGGTGGGAGAAAAGGCAATTATTAGGTCATATAGCTCATATTTTTGTTCCTCTTTTTTTGTAAAACAGTGCAGCCCGATCCTCTGCTGACTCCAATTTAGATGATGTTTGTAAACTGCTTCGAAGCACTGGATACTCCAGCCAACCTGGAGCTAAAAGACCTCCAAACTACCCTGAGAGTTACTTCAGCAGGGTTCCTATAAGTGAAACGTTTGTCAGCATGGTTATCGGCCGCTTACGGTCAGATGACATTTACAACCAGGTAAGCCACCCTGACATAAAAGAGGGCTTTAAAGGGTAGTATCAAATTGATTCTCAGGTTAATTACTCAACCATGAAGGGCAGAAAAAAAAATAAATGACAGAGGTTGTAGGGATTCTTGAGATCAGCTAGTCTGACCTGGCTCAAGCACAGTCAGTTGGAGCAGGTTGCACTGGGCTGCATCTAATTGGATTTTGAGTATCTTCAGAGGTACAAATCATAGGATGTCTGTGGGCAATCTGCTGCAGTACTTGGCCAGCTTTGCAGTAAAAAGCAATGTTTTTGTTTAATATCTTATGATTGGACAAGTCTTACTTGACTCATTTACAGCATAGTAAAATCATACTATAGCCTAAAAGAGGCACACATCTATGCAGTTAACTTTTACACTCTGGAAATGCATCTGGTAAATATGCTGCATGTGTAAGCATGTTCAGCTTACCTCAATAACCTTCTTGCCTCATAGTATCTATATACTGTGTTCTTTAATGTGTCCCAGCATATTTTCAGGTGGTCTGTGAAGCACTGTGTTATGTTCAGCTTTGTTTTGTTACTTTTTCCAGGTTTCAGCGTATCCATTGCCAGAACACCGAAGCACTGCCTTGGCTACTCAGGCTGCTATGCTCTATGTGATACTGTATTTTGACCCTTCTATTCTTCACACTCAACAAGCTAAAATGAGAGAGATAGTGGATAAATACTTTCCAGATAATTGGGTAAAAATTAATTCTGTTTTAAAACTGTTCCCTGGATTTAATGTTATAAGAACAATTGAAATTATTGTTACAGTATGTGTTACAGAAAAGTAATAATAACTTAAAACTGGAACAGATTTTTCTCTGTGGAAATTTTACTTTGTTCAGAGTGAAGCAGTCCAAGTGAAATCCTTTGGATAAGCATGGAAGGTTGTCCTTTGAAAGTGTATTTTATTGTCTTTAATGCTTTAGTCAACTGCACTAATACCATCAAGATAAAGTGAGTCCCAGGAAAATGTGTGATGGAAGGCATTTTAGGCATCTTCTAGTCCAGCCTTCTCCTCGAAGCAGGGTTAACTTGAAAACTAAATTAGGGTGCTCAGGCCTTGCGCAGTTAGCTTTGGAAATATCTAATGCAAAGACTCCGCAGCCTTTTTGGACACCTGTGGCTGTGCTTCATCACTCTTGTGGTGAAGAATTTCTTCCTTCTGTACACTGGAATTTCCTTTGCTATAGGTCGTGGCTCCTGCTTCTTGTCTTTTCACTGTGCACCTCTGAGATGGGTCTGGCTCTGTCTTAGTCATAACTTCCCTTTAGGTAGTGGAAGACCTCAGTCAGATTCCTTTGCCATCTTTCTTCCAGCTTAAGCAAACCCTGCTCTTACATACTGGGTCCCCACAGGTGTGTTAGTGGCCTGTTCACTTCATTCCAGTTTGTACATATCTGTCTCATACTGAGGAGCCCAAATCTGGACCCATTTCTTTCAATGAGTCCTCATGAGAGCTGACTAGAAGGAAAGATTCACTTCCCTCAGTCTGCTGGCTTCAGTCTGGCACAGCCCAGTGTCTGATTACACTTTGGTGTCATAAGGCTGCTTGTCTGATTCACATTTGGTTTGTCCAGCAGGACACTTTGGTCCTTTTCTGCAGAATTGTGATACAGGCAGCTAGTCCCCAGGTTGTGTTGTTGCAAGCATTTGGGTTTTTCCCAAGCACAGGACTTTGTATGTGTCATTTCTGACCTTCATGTGGTTTCCACTGGTGAGTTCTACCAGCGTGTCAAGAACACTGTAGAAGACAGTCTTGGTGCCCAATGAATCATCCCACACTGATTTTATTTGAAAACTCGTTTAAGGATTAGCTCTGTGCTATTGTCCAAATAACATAAAAGCTAAAGCTGTCACCACATGTGCTTCTATAGACCTTTTCAGATGTAGAGATTAAAATAAAAGTACTGCCTTTCAGTACTGAGATTTAGGATTTCCATCCAGAATCCCTAGTCTGCAAAAACTGCTACTGAAATAGGCTGGCATGTAAGAATAGAGTCCCTAGGTAGTCAATATCAAAGAGACTCAGACTTGACAAAGAAACTGTACATTAATTTGTGTATCTCTGTTGGTTTCAAGTTGTATTTTTCTGTACCATAAGTGGAGCAATGAAGCAGGGAGGAAAGAAACTTCAATAACTGGCTGTTTCAGTAGACATTAGAATCCCTCTGTTTCTGGAGAACTACAAGCTTATTTTTAGAAATGAGAACTTGACACTGTGAATTTTTGATTATGCCAGCATTCTTATTAACTTGACTTCATAGAACAAATTGATATTTTTAGACAACACCTATCTTCTTGTGATCAGGTGTGGATAAGTTAGCTGCATGATACAAAATACTCGACTCCTATGCTGATTTCAAATCAGTTTTACCAGTTGAAGGGTAGCTTTTGAGCAACTGTCATCTACAGGAAATAATGAGATTCACTTCAACAATATGAGAGAGATCTTCATATCAACAGACCCACATTCCATTTGCCTTTACTTGATACTGCCAGAGGAGCTCAAAGGCTGACAGTGTACCCCTCCATATGATCATGCCTGTATTGAGGAATATTGGAGCATCAGTGTGGCGAAGCTCATAATCCCAAAGCTCTGTACATCCTTCATATGCCAGTAAACCAAGTCTTCAATTTTTAATCAATTATCTTACAAATACTTGTTACTTACTCACAATTCTGTATTTTTAATCATGCTTAAACTTGTGCTAGGAGTCTGAAATCAGTTTTGCTTTGCTCCTTAAAATCACACTATTTAATCATAATTTCTTTCTGTTTGTGTCACTGTGAAAGATGCATTACGGTTCAATTTGGTCCTTTGGGCATCCTCACAGTAAGATTAATTAATCTCACTTTTCCCTCCCTATAATAGTTTGGGGGTTTTTTTTCCCAGTTGCTTTTATCAATCTTCTTTAGAGCACCATGGAAATGAAAAATAAGTCATGAGTTCATGGAGAAAAAATTGAGTATCATATATAATGAGTGAAAGAACTGTCATCTTGTTTTCAGAACTAAACTTCTGCTTAATTGTGCCTTTTGCTTCAAAGTCTTCTTGATTTCCAAAGGTGCTACACCAAAAAGTACTGCTACCAATAAAGTTATCTCTTTATTTATAGCCACAGCATATCCCATTCTCTCATACTGCTAAATGCAAACTTCGTATTTTTCTTAATAATAACATAAATGCAACTTCTTGTTTTCTGCTTCCAATCTTAGGTCATTAGCATCTACATGGGAATCACTGTCAATCTGGCAGAAGCGTGGGAACCCTACAAAGCTGCTAAAACTGCCCTCAACTACACACTGGATCTTTCAAATGTCAAAGAACAGGTACATAAGCCAGCATTAAGTATTTTTAGTAAGATTCAAGGGCATCTGAAGTAAATGATGTCAATAATGCATGTGTCTTTTCTTCCTGCATACAATGTATGTACTATTATGTCTGGCAAACTTAGGGAATATGAGTACAAAATTTTCCTTCATCTTTAGGGAAGAACTTCACCAAGTAGAACTCATACTTAATTCAAAATAAATATCTCCTTTCTGTGATAGGTTTTTGTTGTTGTTCTTTTCCATTAGGCAATAAAATACTATTTTTTCAATAAATTTTTCTAAAATATTATTTTTTAGGAATAATTCCTAGAGGGTATATAAGTGGGTATGTAGAAAGGCTACAAGTCTGCATTTTCAAAATACTATGCCTCCTGTGTAGCCTCTTTGCTTTAAAGTTTATCTTGCATCCTTTGTCATGCAATTGCAGTGTATAATATTGCCTGCTAGTAATGATAGTAATTTCTCTAGCACTTTTTTGATCTGTGTGCCCTCTAAGCTCTAGGAGACGTGGTGTATTCCATTTGAGGCAAGGATTTGTGACGCAGGCTTTGTGTGTTTTAAGGCCAGCAGATACGCTGCGGTCAGCGAGAGAGTGCACACGCAGGTGCAGCAGTTCCTCAAGGAGGGCTGTCTGAGGGAAGAGCTGGTGCTGGACAACATTCCCAAGCTGCTGAACTGTCTGCGAGACTGCAACGTGGCAATCCGCTGGCTGATGCTGCACACTGCAGACACGAGTAAGGCTTTGTGCTGCACTCACTGCTGAGCTCTCAGTCCTGCTCCACTGGGGCTTCGTCTTGGGGCCTGAGGGAAGTTCAGTTCTGCTGCTGTTGAAGTCAGCAGTTTCCTCTACTGTTTGCAGGAGATTGTTGAGCTGTTGTTTTGCAAATAGTCTCCTCAAGCCTTGTCTGAAATGGCACATGCATTTCCTCAGTTCTTGTGAGCCAAACACAGGTACAAAAATTGGTAGAAGTCATGATCTTTTTGAATAATATTCTGCAGAAAAACATCATTCTGGAAGTTTTAACCAGCTCCAAAAAGAAAGCAGTGACCAGCTTCTTAAAATCTTAGTAATTAACAGTTGAAACCAAGGTTTTGTTCTGTTGAGCTGAAATTCAGCTGAAACTGTTGAATAATGTCTCTCGTGTGAGTTTGGATGTGTAAACTGACCTCTTTAGACATTCCCTTGTTTGAATGCTTGTGCCATCTTTGAGGCTTCTTGCAAGAGGGCTTCTATTACACCTCTGTACAATTTTTGTAATGGTTTTAGGAATACTGATCTCTGGGCTTCCCAGTCAGATGGACTAAATTCATATTTAATCTCAGAGCCTGCAGAAGTTTTATGAAGGCTGAAGCACCACGGAAACCTTAATTGTATCTTATTAAAAGGAAGGGTAATTCCATGTAAATGGAAAACAAGTGGGGATTTACATACCAGAGCAAAATGGTTTTGCCTTCAAGCTATTAAAAAAGAATGTATTTACAAAGAGTGAAAAGCTTGGCCAAATTCTGTGTAACAGTGGGGAAATGTTCTCTTTCCATTTTCAGCTTGTGATCCAAATAACAAACGCCTCCGCCAGATAAAGGATCAAATTTTAACAGACTCAAGGTACAATTCCAGGATCCTTTTCCAGCTTCTTCTGGATACAGCTCAATTTGAATTCATTTTAAAAGAGGTAATGTTCTGCTAACCAGAATCTTCTAAGATATCTAAGCTGAAAAATTCACTGAATATTTTTATAAAAAGTCTGCATTGTACTGTTCTATAAAATTCAGTCAGTTTCTTTCACCGTATGTCTATCACACTGTCTGTATTTCTTAATATTTTTAATTTTGTTTTTAATATTCTGGCAAAATCTTGAAGTTATATAGTAATCACTAAGTCACTTCCATCTGTTTTCAGTATTTTATTTCACCTATTGTGATGTGCCTCCTTGCCAGTTTTGTAAAACAAATGCTTTGGGTTTCAACAGATGTTCAAGCAGATGCTGTCAGAAAAACAAGCAAAATGGGAGAACTATAAAAAAGAGGGGTCTGAAAGGATGACTGAGCTTGCTGATGTTTTCTCAGGAGTTAAGCCTCTTACCAGAGTGGAGAAAAATGGTAATTATTGAAAATATACTGAGGGGGAGAAAAGTGATTTCGATATATATTTCTCAAGTGATACCAAAAGAAAACACATGAGTTTAATAGTGATAATAAAAGAACAGTTTTCATGTCCCTCAGCTGCCAAAGAGGTCTCTTTAACTCTTGTCTGGTTTAGGTTTTCAGCACATATTCCATATCTAAGCAATATTTAGGTACCTAATATCTAGATGGCCCTATTTTTAAAAGTGTTTTTCATTCCTTTATTTAGAAATGCCAGCTAAAACTATAACATGTCAGTTCACTTTTGTATGTATAATGGAGTTTGTTTTACCATGTTCAATGTACAAATGAAGAAGATCATGCCCATTAAAATTAAAGATGGTTTAACCTCTTCCCTTATTCTTTTTGTGTTTGTAAGCTGGATTTCAAGTTTATCAGCATTTTTTCAAACCTTCTTTTACTTCTTCTCTACACTGAGTGGTATTCTTCAAGTTATCAAAGGACTTAAAAGTCAAATCTGTACTTCTTTCCAAATTCCTTGCACTTTTTTTTTTTTTTGAAACAGCTATTTTTTTCTCTTGAACTGATGTAAAAACAAGATATTTTTTAATGCCGATTTATATTGGTAGGTGTTTTTAATGCTGCATGTGAAATTTACCTGAGCATTTTTTCACTTTACAAGTGTACATTTTGAAGGACTAGAAATGTACCAGTGAAATAAAAACTTGTAAAAATAGTCTCCACAAACAAGCTATGTTTCTAGCTTGTTTGTTTCTTTTGACTAGCAAGTTCCCTGTATTTTTGCTGTCTATCATACATGAAGAGATTTCTTTAAATTTTTCTTAATTCTTTCACAGAAAATCTCCAGGCTTGGTTCAGAGAAATCTCCAAGCAAATAATGTCTCTGAACTATGATGATTCCACTGCAGCAGGCAGAAAAACCGTACAGCTAATACAGGCTTTGGAAGAGGTATGGCATAGACATTTTGAGATAAATGACCTTGTCCTTCTGGAACAATAGCATTTTTTACACATGTACTGATTTCTAATAGCAGAGATACAAATCAGATCTGCATTTTAACAATTCTTTAAATCTATTAGACATTTGCTGTTATGTATCTACTGTAATCAGGAGTTTTGTAAAGTAAAGGATATAATATTGTAAAATAAAGAATGTAGTATGAAAGGTCATGCCACCTGTAGCCAAGGATTTGTAGGTTTTTTCAAAGAAATTAATTCAGTAATTAACATTATTTGGTAATATTAGTAATTTTTTAGAAATTCTGAAAATAATTTCATTTGAAACAAGAAAGGCTGATTTGGAAGGTAAAATTAAAAAAATCTGTATTTTTTTTTTTCTGTGTGTCCTTCTTCTATTTCCAGGATATAAAAGAGTACTCTGAATGATGTTTCACAGTACACCTTCTTGAATAACTCTGTAAAATTTATTGTTAATATACTCTATAACACACCGGGATTTAAGTGTCTTGATGGTGCTAACATCCAGAACTAAAATGTCAGTTTACTGATTCTGTTTGTATTGCGGTCCTTAAAAATGAATAGAAAACAGCAAAAAAGAGTCCTTTTATGGGTTTTCTTTGTTTGTTTTTAAATATAGGTCCAAGAGTTTCACCAGCTGGAAAGTAACCTGCAAGTTTGTCAGTTTCTGGCTGACACCCGCAAATTTCTCCATCAGATGATCCGAACTATCAACATTAAAGAAGAGGTCTTGATCACCATGCAGATAGTTGGTGATCTTTCTTATGCTTGGCAATTAATTGACAGGTATGTTAACAGGACCTTTTCCTTCCAGACAGTAACCATTTGTAAAACTTGTGGGAAGTAACATGCATAAATGTTATTAAGACTATAAACATTCCAATTTAAAAACAGTCTTGAAGCATTGTTCTGTGAGTTGTTGGGTATACTGAATTCTGATCAGCTTGAATAGGAATCAACATCCATCCTTCTCCAGTTGTTAACTGCAGGTTTAGTGGTAGTGTAACTTCTTACTGTCTATCCTGTTCTAACTATAACAGCTTTGTTAACCTCCTTTCTCCAGCCTTTAGTCATATTGAGTGAAGTTTTTTAGTGATCTCCTGTGCCATTTCCACATTACACTAGTGTTGTTGACATACAATTAAACAGTTGAAAATAAGAGTTTCAGGGGGAGAGGCTGATTTGTTCTGTTTGTTTCCTACCCCAGCTTTACATCTATTATGCAGGACAGCATAAGAGTCAGTCCATCTATGGTAACTAAACTCAGAGCCACTTTCCTAAAGGTAAGTTTGAAAATCAGTGAGTGTACTTAACACTGCAAGTCAATCCAAGCAGTTTGTTTAAAAGGCCTTAAGGTTCTGAAATCAGAAGAATTAAGACTTCCTTTTACCAGCATCTTCTATGTCCAGTTGTTTTAGAGAGTATTGAATTAATTCAAGTTAGTTTTAAAGAAAATAAAACCAGGTTATGCATATTTTTTAATGCAACAATTACATTGCTGCCGTTAGGCAAACAAGTCTCGTTGTCCAACCTCTACTCATTACAGCTGTTTTCTGGAGGCATTGGTGCAGAGATGGGATCCTCTGCATATGGATCAGAACAGGCAGAAGGAATTTAAAAGGTTATGTTCTCGTGCCCTTTGTCTGTCAATGAAGCTTTGGCTTCAGATGAAAATACCTTCTGTAGAAATAAGAATGGGATTAGCATGAGTGAGAATATAAAATTACAACTGAAATGTCCCATGAAGCTGTTAAGGTTTTAACAATCTTAGAGAAGGTATGGGCCTTCCTTATGGACGGTCTTATGGACCCTTGGACTTCTTTGACTTTTAACAATTTTTTTTTTTCTCTTGGAAAGCCTGTTATAGCACTGCTCCTTAGGAAGAATCTAGTACTTTGAGTTGTAGGATAAGACCCTGAGCAATTAAAGCATATAATTTTCATCAGAAAAACAAATGTGAAGTTAAAATGTTACCTTCATTTCTAGCTTGCTTCTGCTCTTGATTTGCCACTGCTCCGTATCAATCAAGCGAACAGTCCCGACCTTCTCAGTGTGTCCCAGTATTACTCTGGCGAGTTGGTTTCTTATGTCAGAAAGGTGGGTGCTTATAAGGCATAATTGCTTTGTTCTCTAATTACTTTTTCTTAATTGAGGATTATTTTCTTAATGAGAATATACTGACTGTGGGTGTTTCTCCTCTCATTTACAAAGGTTCTACAGATAATTCCAGAAAGCATGTTTACATCTCTTCTCAAAATCATAAAGCTTCAGACTCACGATATTATTGAAGTGCCTACTCGCCTTGATAAGGACAAGCTACGAGATTACGCTCAGCTTGGACCACGATATGAGGTGCAGTTAAAAGAGGGAATTCTCAAAAAGCAAACCTTATAGCTGGCCAACTTTAATCTAACTTTAAATCTATACAGCTCCATAGAGTTACAGTTTAACAGTGACGTTAGACTTGTGGACCTAAAGTTAAAACTCAGTGGTGTTGTTGTGAGCATACCTTAGGTTTCATGAGGACAGATGAGTAACTTTTGTGCTTCTGTTCATAGAAGTTTAAACTTTTGATCTTGTAGAGAAGGGGTAAAGGGAAAACAACCTATACTAAAGCTTTTCACTTCCAATTTCTATTGAACTGTCAATCTGAAGTGTGTCTTCTCTATTCTGTATTGTAAACACCTGAAAGGCAAAAGACTGGCTTATCTGAGCATAAGGATAATAATGACTATCAGTAATTGTAAAACTTTGAGTGAATGGGCTACCATATTAGACCAGTGGAAATACTGAGGTGGACTCATGGTGGCAGCAGGCTTTATTGTAGGGTAGCTACTGTGAGCTGTTTTCCCACCCTGCTCAAAGGTACCAGCTGAGAGTTTTGTCCATGATATTTGTGTACACAAGATATGACTGGTCTTCCCTTCCATAATCCCTCTGAAGCCTCTGAAAGGTACCTGTTCTTTCCTACTGCTTACACACTTCTATTTATCTGACTAAAAGAAAGGTAATTATATAAGCAAGTCTAGAGCAAGATGTAAAGTTAAAAGTATATCTGTGCAAGCCATTTGAATCTAAAATAGGAAGCTACCACTGGGAAACATAGATTTTTTTTTTTTTTTTTAGAGTAATTATTTACAGCTATTGAATCACTTTAATGATTTTTTTTCTGTTACAGGTTGCCAAACTAACCCATGCAATTTCGATTTTCACTGAAGGGATCCTCATGATGAAAACTACTTTAGTTGGTATCATCAAGGTAATGATCCATTATTTCAATAGGAAAAGGTTGTTTGGTGGCAATTAGCATTTTAGCACAGATTTCAGCACAATATATGAGACCTCAAGGAAAAGTGAAAAGAGAAGAAAATATAAGTTTGCATACACATTTTCAAACAGTGATGCCTAAATTGGCAGCCAGATAAGAACTATATTTTTTTCAGATTCCTAGGAACCTCCAGTCTCCATTGTAAATAGATTCATCCACCATAGTTGGTGATCTTTGGAGGTTTTTCCTGTTGGAAAGCTTTGCTGAAAAGCTGATTCTTCTGTTGGTATAATCTGTCCTGCAGTTTTACATTAAGACTACACTGATACCTCTTTGAGAACTAGAAGCAAGTATTCTTGAAGAGGCATGCACTTCTTAATGCATACTTGCTTCTTAGAACTGTACAACATTCTCAGTGAATTGTGAACAAAGGTTGAATATGGGAACTAAAAACCTTTGCCATTCAGCTTAAAGAAAACCTTTATTCTCTAGTAGAAGTATGTAAATTTTTATTCTTTGGACAAGTTCTGGTGGTTAAGTGCATCTGTTAACAGTGAAGTATTTAATACCTTTCTTGGTATAAAATAAATCCTTTATATTTTTTAAACCGTTCTGACTTTAAAGGAAAAGTGTTTCTTCTACTTAGGTGGACCCAAAACAGTTACTAGAGGATGGGATAAGGAAGGAGCTGGTGAAACGGGTGGCCTTGGCTCTTCACAGGGGCCTCATCTTTAATCCTAGAGCCAAGGTTGGTTTTGATTTTTTATATATCTTGGGGGTTCAGGGACCTCTTTTATTATACTGCCTTCTAAAAAATAATTTATGCTTTTATGTGGAGATTTCCTCTTTGTAAAAAAGTTTTGGACTAATGAAGGTTATTTGGAATGCTTTATTTGATGTTCAAATGAGTTTATAAACTGCCAAAAGTTCGTAGAATTAAAAAAAAAAAAATTATTCTATTCCAAAGTGTTCTATCAGTTCTAAATTCACAGTACTGCCTTTGTGATAATTGACAGATCACATAAGTCAAGTAAACTTAGATAGGCAATGATAAAATAAGGAGTGACTCCTTGGTTTGATCCTCTCCAGATTGTTGAATTTCCCAGATCAATCAATAGTACCATTGAAGGCAAAAATAAATACTAGAAGTGGGAGTAAAAAATATTTAGTAAGAATTAATTCAGATACCAAACTTTGATAAATTTCTCAGTGCTTTTAATATCTGGCTGGACCATAGTGAAATGCTCTAGAGGTTTTTCCATGAGGGTGTTTAGAAGCCTTTTCCATCTTCTTTAAATTCTACCTGTTCACAGTTTTGGTTTTATCTTTTTGGTGTTGTTTATCTCCAGCCAAGCGAACTCATGCCCAAACTGAAAGAAATGGCAGCTACAATGGATGGGTTCCATCGATCATTTGAATATATCCAGGATTATGTCAACATATATGGTTTAAAAATTTGGCAAGAGGAAGTGTCTCGTATTATTAACTACAACGTGGAACAGGAGTGCAATAACTTCTTAAGAACAAAGGTGCTACTCAAACCCAAAAACAACAAAAGTTTGATAAATGTCTTTATAGTTGGCTATTAGAGCCTGTGACTGATGGAGCATGTGTACCCATTGTTCATATCACTGTGACATCACCTGAATGTGCTAACTACTGTATAAAACATCTGCCCTCAGCTTATTCTGAAGTGTTTCGGCATCCCCCTGCATTATTTGTACATAAGAGAAAAGTACTTGAATATTTTAATATCTTTTTGTAATAAGATTCATTCTTCTCTTTCCTTTGTTCTGTTTTTATAGTGTTCTGTTTGTGTAATTTACAATATTCTGTTACAATGTGCTCCTTTTAAATTGAACAAAAGGAAAATTCCTAAACAAATTTAAAAGATGCAATGGGAACACTGCAAATTACTGTAAAACTTATTTTTCAGATTCAAGACTGGCAAAGTATATATCAGTCTACTCATATTCCTATACCAAAATTCACACCTGTGGATGAATCCGTAACATTTATTGGTCGTCTTTGCAGAGAAATCCTGAGGATTACAGACCCAAAGTAAGTACTATGTGTCACAAGCACCATGCATTGGATAGCTCCAATTCCAGCATACACAAACTAAAATACAAGACATAGTTTTTCCTTAGCTGTTATATCTTTATCTAAAATCAGATTTACCCCATTCATCCTGTACATTTTAAATATTAGTCTAGAAGAATGGTGATTTTAGTCTAAGAAGGAAAACTGTGTGTTAAACAAATGGAGGGAAGAGAAATCAGGGAAAGGTGACAGAACCCTGGTGGAGAGAGGCATAGCTAAACATCACCTGAGACACTTGGAGAGTCTTTCTCATCTGTCTGAGAAAGGTAACTCATTACTGAGAGTATCATAGGAACTGTCTGCAGCTTTTTCTGAAGATTTTCGCTCATTTTTTCCTCAGAATCACATGTTACATTGACCAGATGAATACCTGGTATGATATCAAAACTCATCAGGAAGTAACCAATAGTCGTCTCTTCTCAGAGATCCAAGATACTTTGGGTACCTTTGGTCTCAATGGCTTAGACAGGCTGCTGTGTTTCATGATTGTAAAGGAGCTGCAGGTAATTTTTGAACTTCAGTTTCTCAAGGCCACAATGCTTTCTTGTTTAATAATCAAATTTTTTTAAAAATTATAGAAGTTGGTGCTCTTAAGTAAGTGGTGCTGTGTAATTCCAGGTTGTGTGGGGATGCTTTCTGAAGGTGTACACTTTTTCTGTGTAAATATCCTTTTTTCTGTCTAAATATCAACGAAGATTGTTTGAGTCTATCATGATACAGAAGGTGTCAATTCCATGTAATGGCGGTTTCTCTAATACCTTTTATGTGAAACCAAGTGGTTTTTTGTTTCCTGAGAAGAATCTAGTTCTAGCCTGGCTAGAGATCTTAAAGGAAATAAGTATCAATGAACACAGTTCTTCCCCAAAAGTTGAATTAATATTTTCCTTAGTGGATATTAGATACTGACAAGCAGGATCTTCTAATTGTCCTAACATTGATTAACATAATTCCAAAAAGCAAAAATTATAACTACAAAATTCCTCAATTCTTCATCTATGGAAATAGTCTTTCCCTGCTGTTACAAAATGTGGCTCCAGTGCCATCAAGATTAGTCATAAAGTGCATGTGTGATAATTTTACCTATTTCTTTCTTTTATTTAGAATTTTCTCAGTATGTTTCAGAAAAATATATTGCGTGACAGGTCAGTACAGGATACCTTAAAAGCACTTATGAGTGCTGTCAGTCCCCTCAAAGGAATCATAGGTAAGTGCTTCCTGGTTAAGATGGAAGAAAGCAGTTGTCTTTGTACACATGCATTTATTTCTCTTCCTTTTTTTAATGCCTCGCCCTTCTTTTTTCAGCAAATTCAAACAAGGTTTATTCTGCAGCAATTGCAAAAACACAGAAGATCTGGACAGCTTATTTAGACTCCATAATGAAGGTAGGTTCATATGACTTACTGTTACTCAGAGTTCACTCGAGGCTCTTTGGTTATATTGGCCCTCAATTCAGGAGGGACATGAAGGTGCTGGAGCATGTCCAGAGAGGGGCAGCAGAGCTGGTGAAGGGTCTAGAGGGTAAGTCCTGTGAGGAGCAGCTAAGGGAGCTGGGGGTGTCTCATCTGGAGAAGAGGAGGCTCAGGGGGACCTTACCACTCTCTGCAACTCTCTGAAAGGAGACTGTAGCCAAGTGAGGGTTGGCCTCTTCTCCCAGGCAACCAGTGACAGGACAAGAGGAGATGGCCTCAAACTGCACCAGTGGAGGTTCAGGTTGGACATCAGAAGGAATTTCTTAATGGAAAAGGTTCTTAAGCATTGAAACAGGCTGCCCAGGGAAGTGTGGAGTCACTGTCACATGTTTAAGGACAGACTGGATGTGGCACTCAGTTCCAAGGTTTAATTGACACGGTGGTGTTTGGTCATAGGTTGGACTCAATGATTGTAGGGGTCTCTTCCAGTCTTAATGGTTCTGTGATTCTGTGACATTTTAATCTGCTTATTTTACAGTGTTGTATTATATTGACTTGGAATTGTGTAGCATCATGAGTGAAGCAAGCCTGGGTTTGCAGGAGCTCCTGAGCTTCATATGCATGGGCACTTCACACTCCACAAAGTGCTCAGCGCTGAGATTCGTAAGAAGTAGTTCACCAAAACTGGAGCGTGGCACTAGAGATCTGATCTGGGCAGACTAATTTAGTGTTCAGTATCAGGAACCCTTGAGACTCTTCACAGTGCCTTGTGACCATGCTATGCCCAAGGATAAAGTTTGGAGCAGTAGCATTTCCCAGATGTGCGTTGCCACAGAAAGTATTTTTATTGTGTTTTGCTGAAGATTTAAACCAGTTGTCCCATTATTGTGGCTTTTATTGTTTTCTGTAATGATATCTTGGGACCAACATTTTTCAGAATGCTGTGAATGTTTGTTTGTTTTTGTTACTGGAGTGAAGAGGAAAGGCCAGAGAAGAAGAAGGTTGACTGCAATGAGCCTCTGGTGTTTTTTTCTCCTGCCATGCTGACCCTAAGATTTACAGAGAGGTGGGAAACAGAGTACAGGCATTTTCACTGACCAATGAAAAGCAAGTTGTTTTCTACCTGTTAGCTTTTATGTGTTCTTTTCCCATGGCCTGTACCTGCAACCAGGAACTGTGTGTAAACTTCAAGCACTGTGACTACATCTATGCTCTGAGGGCACTGTGCAGCTGGGGTCAGTCTTCAACTCCACTCTTCCTTTATTGCATTCAGTATAACACACCACCCTTTTTGTGTTTGTGTCAACAGGTTGGTCAGATGCAGATTTTAAGACGACAGATTACCAATGAATTAAATTATTCCTGCAGGTTTGACTCCAAGCATTTGGCTGCTGCTTTGGAAAATCTCAATAAGTAAGAAGCAAAATGTGCTGAAGAGCTGCATGTATTAATGTGATGTAATTATTATCAGCTCAGCAATTCTTAAAATCTAAATTATAGCAAAACGTGGAATCTGATTTTGTGCAGGTTTTTTTAATCAGTATTTGAATTTTAACCCAGCAAAAACATTAAAAATAAATATTTGGTGAGTAATTAGTTTGAACATGCAGTTTCTAATACCGTTTGCTTGTACCTGGTTATGAAGTCATATTTAGATGAGAAAAAGGAACCGAATATGTGTGGTGCTGATTTTGAATCAAATATGATGTTTGTGAAAAGATACTCTGGAAATGGTGCTTTACTCTTGATTGTGGCCATGTAGAGGTTTGTATCTTTGTAATTTTTATATTAGTATGACATGTGGCATCATGTAAGGTTTATTTGGGGATAATTTTTAAAAATTATTTAATATAATCTATCTTCCTTTTAGAGCAATACTGGCTGACATTGAAGCACATTATCAGAACCCAACACTACCTTATCCTAAAGAAGACAACACTCTTTTGTATGAAATCACAGCTTATCTGGAAGCTGCTGGCATTCACAATCCATTAAATAAGGTCAGGCATATATTCTGGTACTTGGTGCAGTTTGATTTTCACTTTTTTTATTAACTGAGAAAAAAATAATATGTAAAAGACCTGTACTAGTCTTTTTCTTACTTTTATTTCCCCTCAGATCTACATAACAACAAAACGTCTGCCATATTTTCCCACCGTCAACTTCCTATTCCTCATTTCCCAGTTTCCCAAACTTCAGTACAACAGAAATTTAGGTAATGTGTAAGTTGCTGTGTGTCTAAATCTAATTTAAACCTATGTGAAATTATCTGTAGAGAAGATAGTAAGATTACCTGCTTAGAAAATACAGCTCCTGACTTTAGTTCATCACGTTCAGTTTTGTTGTACTATTTAAGCCAAATACAATAGGGTAGGAAACAGAATCCAGACTCCTGGGTTTCTCATTCTATCCTATGTCTCAGTTAATATTGCTGAGCCATTCATCGTGGAAGACATGCAGTTGTTACATTAGTTTTGAATTTTTTTTGTCTGGGTAAGCAGAAGGGGAGACAGCAAAAATACCATGAAGAGTATATTACGTAAGTTAGCTTGTGCTGTAAGAATATATTTTGTTTTATAAGTATGTGTTGTTTTGGGTTCTTTCTGTGCAGGAGTGGTGTGCAAACGGCCAGCTGATCAAATTGACTGGCTTCCTTTGGTTCTGGGGCTCCTTACCCTGTTGAAACAGTTTCACTCAAGATACACAGAACAATTTTTGGCTCTGATTGGTCAATTTATTCGTTCAACGATGGAGCAGTGCACAAGGTATCCATGTTCTACTTTTTACCCAAGTATCACCTCTGTGAAGAGGACTCCAGCAGTGAAAAAGCACTGCTTTCTCAGTATGTTTTTTCTAGGAGGGCATAGTTGACATTTGCAGTCTTTCACTACTTGAAAGGACCTTATAAAAAAGATGAGGAGGGTCTTTTTACATGGGCAGACAGGGACAGGAAGAGGGAGAATGATTTTAAATTAAAAGAGGGAGGACATTGAGATTAATGTTTAGGAGGAAATTCTTTCCCATGAGGGTAGTGAGGTACTGGAACAGGTTTCACAGAGAAATTGTGGATGCTCCATGCCTGGAGGTGTTCAAGACCAAGTTGTACGGGGCCCTGGGAGACTGTTCCAGTGGAAATTGTCCCTGCCCATGGCAGGACTGTTGTAACAACATGACCTTTAAGGTTCCTTCCAGCGCAAACCATTCCATGATTGCATTACACAATAATAACAATATATTTTACTAAACAGAAGATTAAACCACTATTTCTATTTGTAATGGAAGCACATGGCACCTAGTGGAAATGGTGTTTTTTGAAGACTGGTATTTTCAGGTAATTTAATACAAGTAACCGGTTGATTAGTAAGAGTGTGATTTTCACGGTGGTTTAATTTTAGCCAGAAGATTCCGGAAATGCCTGCTGATGTAGTGGGTGCCCTCATGTTCCTGGAAGATTACATTCGGTACACCAAGTTACCAAGAAAGGTAAGAAAGAGTTCCATGTCTCTAAATGTGCCCCTTAACACTCCAACCATTTTCCCTGGAAAAAAGAACAGGGAATGTGTGCTCCCACTCCACTTCAGCCAATGAAGGGACCTGGCCAGAGAGACAGTGACCACACCTTCCGTTTGTACTACAAATAAGCCAACATAACAAATAACAGATCAGGGTCCTGCTGATGCAGAAGGAGCCCTGATTTGTAAAGATCAGTCCCATTACCACAGGAATAAATAGATGAATACTAATAAATAAAGGATTTTACCTTTGTGCCAATTTCAAACAAAATTAATTATATTTAAATCTTCAATGCATAAAAATCTGTTAAATTTAATCTTCAGTGTATAATGCTGGGGGCTGTTGGGAAGGAAAGAAATAAAATAGAAGTTCCAAGATGTTTCCAAGTAATACTAAACTTAGCAGTATTCTAAACACAAGCAAAAAGCTAATTAGCAAGTCTAAATTTTGGTGAAACACTATCCAGTCTTTTCTTCCCATCCTGCCGAAGCCTGATTTCCCAGGCAGTTTCCTTGTCTCACATACAAGGGAAGTGCTAAAAGTCTGATTGTAGACAGACTTTATTTCAGGTTTAAATACAACTTAACTACATTTAAAGATTATATATTTTTTATACATAGTATTAAAAATAAATCATAATCCTGTTTGATAAATACTGGCTGTACCTTCATGGTTCTTGAATAAGCATTCAACAGCCATTTCCCACCTAATATTCACAATGCAGACAGTGAGATTCTTCCAGTCTCCTCTTCCCAACCCACAGCTGTGTGTGGTAGAAGGTCCCTGAGTCAGTCCTGCAGCTGTAGCTGATGCTGTGTGGAGGCACAGCAGAGAGGACAGCAGCATTCCTCCAGTCCTGGACAGTACCTGTGCTCTGGCATCTGCTCCCAGCCCTGGCTGTGCTGTTCCTTCCCTGCTTTGTGCCACATCCAGGAGCACATCCTGGTGCCACAGTGGTTCAAGTCAACAGTGTGTGTGCTTGAGTCACAGGTCAGATATGCTTGTTAATGGATGAATGGACAACAAATGGATAGTGCAAATGCCTAACTGTGCCTTCCTGTGTCGCTCAGGTTGTTGAAGCACACGTGCCAAGCTTCATTTTTGATGAATTCAGAACTGTTCTATGAATATGGAGAAGGACCAAGGCTTTTCTCCAAACGTGAAGTGAGGAGTTGGGGCCTGAGGATGAGGCAAGTACCACTGTTCAGAACTGTGTCTTTGTGCTTCAAGGCAGTGCCTACAGCTGTCTCTGTGAAATGTAACCATCAGCACTAGTCTGTATAACCCTTGTTTAAATCTTGACATGATATGCAGTGTGTACCTCCTCTAAACAGTGTACATTTTGTACTGCACATTATAAATGCTGCATGTACTTGTTTATGTATAAATCATTTGGGGTTTTTGTTCTGAAGAACTATTTGTGGAAGTTTCATTTTGTATAAGAAATAAACAATGAAATTGGAAATAAAGTGTTGGATTGTTTGCCAAGACTGATGATTCCAAATACAATTTTCTTTTAAAAAGAACCACGAGTGAGAATGTATATACACTGTAAAGAGGTTTGATGTCTGCCTGTGTACTACAAACAGTTAATTCTACAGAGGACATAATTAAATATTACAGCTGAAAAGTTCCTGTTAGGCTAATTAAAGGCACAAATATTAATGTAACTGTAACATGACTAATGTTGGGAACAAGGTGTTTAGGTCACATAATTTTCATTCATGGTACATGCAATGTCCCAACATTAAGGGGAAGGGAGCACCCAAGATTTGTAAATGCTCATGGTCAAAAGGAATGACAGAAGTAAGAGGGTCCACAAAAGCTCACAAAGTTTTATTAGTAAGTTACACAGTTGGCATGGAAATTGCTAAGTCAGTCCCTGACCTCCTACCTAAGAGCATACAGCAGTGGGGTTTGGAAAAGGAGTGGGATGAAAGGTGAGGTGACGGGGGGATACAGAAAGAAAGATGGATTAAAGAGGGCAAGAGAGAAAGAAAGGGAGAAAGAGAGAAAAAGAGATCACCAGTCCTGCCTCCAGCACCAGTCCAGCTGATGGGGTGTCCTAGGGCACACACCCAGGCTTTGTGGGGCACTTTTTTATAGATAAGGTTTTTCCACCCTAGAGATAGGTTTCTTGGCTGTCTTGTGCTTATCTCCAGGAGCCAGAACAAGGACGTTTATCTCAGACATCACTTCCCTTCCTCCTATGGCCCCTTTTCCAGCCACAACAATCCTTGTCTGTTGCTACCAATAATCCTTGATTGGCTTAGCTTTTGGAGTTTGCTGCATACACGAGCCCCCTTATCTTCCAAGCTTCCACAGTATGGAACATTTTACTCCTGGTTTAATTATCTTGCATGGAGCTGCTGTGGAATTGGCAGCAGGGGATGTTACCCTATCACAGGGACAGCCTGGTGATTTTCAGACTGAAAAAGGAGGCAGATGCCACAGCTAAAGGAAAAGTCCCATGTTGGGGGGCTGTCCAGCCCACACTCCTGCTTAGAGTAGAGCAACTGGCACAGGGCGTTCAGGGCCACAGCTGGTTGAGTTTTTGAGTATTCCTGGGATGGAGACTCCACAGTCTTTCTGGGTGATCTGCCCAGTGTTTGACCACCTAAACAGAGAAATAAGTTTTTTCTTACGTTAAAATAGAATTTCATGTGTCTTAGTTCTTCCCCACTGGCTCCTGTCACTGTGTACCACTGACTGTCACTGACTGTCACTCTTCTTTATTCCTCTTTATTCCTCCATCCACTGAATATTTATCCACATGAATAAGATCCCTCATAGCCCTTCTCCAGGCTGAGCAGTCCCAGCTCTCAGCCTCTCCTCATATGACAGGTGCTCCAAGCTGTTGTCTCCATGGCCCTTCCAGTGTGTCCTTGTCTGTCATTCTGGGGGGTCCAGCACTGAAGTCAGCACTCAGATGTCTCTTGCCAGGGCTGAGCCAATGGAAGGGCCATCTCCTCCACCTGCTGGCAGATGTGCCAGCAGCTCTGCCTGATGCAGCCCAGAAGGATGGTGGTCACCGTGGCAGGAGTGAACTGATTTTTCCCAGGATTCCAGGGAAGTCTGGGGGAAACAACTTTTTCCCAGGAACAGCTTTTCTGCCAAGTCGTTTTCCAGCAGCTGATGCACTTCATGAACTTTGTGTTGCACCACTTCTCCAGCCTGTCCAGGTCTCCCTGAATGGCAGCACAACCCTTTGCTCTGTAGCTGTTCCTTGTGGGTTTCTATCACCTGCAAACTGCTGGGAATCCTTTGCCCTGGTCATTAGCAAAGAGATTGAGCAGTACTGGCCCCAGTATCAACCCCTGAGTGCACCACTAGGAACTGGCCTCTAGCTGGACATCATGGTGCTGGATCATGATCCCTGAGTCCCACTGTTGAGCCAGGGCATTGTTTGGATTTCCCTTATTAAATCCATGCTGAGTACTCCAAGCACCTTCTTGTTCTTTGTACGTTTGGGAGTAGTTTCCCGGTCTATTTGTCTCATCACCTTCCCAAGGTTTGTGGTGAGGCTAGCTACAACCTACAGATTTCCTCATCTTCCTCCTTGCTGTTCCTGAAGACAGGAGTGATGTTCAGGCCTCAGGATAACCACCACCATTCACAGGGCATTGAAAGCAGCCTCTCTCTGATACCTGACAGCTCTTCTTGCATCCAGGAATGGATCCCAGCAGCTGCCATGGAGTCCTGTATGCCCACATTGTTTAAATATGTTCCCCAACCTGGTCCTCTGCTGAAGGACTGAGTTCTGATCTGTGGGGTTCAGCACCACTGAGTGTTGTTGTTTCACCTATTACCAAATCAGCAAAAGCTGAACCCATGCCACAGTAACCTGGTTTTCAGGGTGGGGAAGGATTTTAATTACTGCATTCTGTGCCAGCAGCTATTCTGAGAATACTGCCCTTCCCTGTCCAGCAGGCAGGGGCTTGCCCAGCACCCAGCTCCCTGCCCATCTACACAAGAGCTTTGATGCCATCTGAGACACGGCAGCTTCCCCTGGCAGCCAGTGCCTTCCTGGCCTCCACATCTCCCTCTAGGTGTGCTCTAGGTGGATGAACAGCACAGTGGTTCAGGCAACTCTTGACAAGAGCCTGATGTCAGCCCTGCTGTACAGATCTGGAGAGTTGTGCTGGGTTACACACTTCCAGGAATGGAGGAGCCTGGGCTACATCTTACCAGGGGTGAAGAGTATCAGCCAAGCTGAGAGTGGACGTGATTGACACAGCATCGATGGCGGCACTCCTGCACGTACACCAGAGGTGGGGCAGGCTATGAGTCAATCACTTTATAAAAATCTGCACAGCCCATTTCACTCTCCTGAAGGGCAGCACAGCAGTGATCTCTCCTGAAGCACAAAATCACAGGATCAGTTGGGTTGGAGAAGATCTCCAAGATTACTGAGTCCAACCTTTGACTGAACATGACCATGTCAACTAGACCACATCACTGAGTTCCACATCCAGTCTTTTCTTAAACACCTCCAGGATTGGTGACTCCACCTCCTCTCTGGGCAGCCTGGTCCTATGTTTAATAACCCTTTCTTTCAAGAAATTCCTGATGATGTCCAAGACCTGAACCTCCCCTGGCACAGCTTGAGACTTGATGCAGCTTGAGCAGGGACTTCCCTCAAAGTTGCTCCTCAAGACTGAGACCCCTTACCCAGCATCTAATATCCCCAGCAAGGTAAGTGACAGTGTTCCTTAGTCCAGAGTTACACCATATTCTAGTGACATTATCTAGCTGTTGTTACAAGTGTAAGAAGTAGCAGTGTATCACTGTGTGAATCATCTTTTAGGTCATTGTCAAGTCACAAATTCAGGTATTGCCTTGTGGTGGAGTTACTTTGGCTGGAGGCCGGGTGCCCATCAAGCTCTTTATCACTGCCTTCCTCAGCTGGAAAGGGAGAGAAAATAAGATAGAAAATGATTTACAGATTATAGATTGAGATAAGTCAGTTTACCAAAGCAAAAGCAGAAGTTTGCATATGCACAAGCAGAGAAAAGAAAAAAGTAAATTTATTCTTCCCATCAGCGGCTTCCCAGGAAGCAGGGCCTCAGAACAGAGCCGTTGCTGCGGAAGGCAAACATTGTAAAAAAAAAACTTGCCCTCCTCATTTTCATAGCTTTTCTATCTGAGCTGATGTCATACAGTATGGAATACCCCTCTGGTCAGTCTGAGTCAGCTGTCCTAGCTTTGTGCTCTCCCAGGATCTGGCCCACCTCCAGGCCCTTGATGGGTATGGAGTGTTGGAGAGGCACTGCTGGTGCTGTGCCAGCCCTGCTCAGCTGGAGCCAAAACTCTGGGGCATTATCAACACCTTTCAGCTACCAATGTAGAGCACAGCCCTGTAGGCTGCTGTGGGGGAAATGAACTCCATCTCAGGCAGACCCAATACATACCAAATCACCCTTTAATTACCATTTGATTTTCATTCCCATATCAATTAATTGCCATTTGTTTGTTTGATCACTAAAAGCCTTTTTGTTAATCCCATGATGATTGCTCTAAATCCAGTGACAGGTGAAAGGAAAAAGCAAAGGCTGACACTGCAGAATATTCCTGGGAAGCACGGAAGAACCTAGATTACACACTGAGAACAGGAAAAACATCCTATTTCTTTGACAGCCTGCAAACCTTGAGGAAACTAACAAACTGTCAGGCTGACAGATCTGTTACAGGCCAGCAACCCGGTTGTGTGCGAAGGACTGAACAGAGATTCTCACACTAAGTATTTAAGTACTGCCTTAACTCTGCATTAAACAGATTCATTTTGCTCTCAGCTTGTGAGTCTCATTTTCATACACTACAGACAGGTACTGTGTGTAGGCACTGTATGGTGTAGAATGATGCTGATGTGATCTGACACATGAGAACAAGAGAGCTCTGATTTAATTATCCCACGCTGTGCTTGCAAATAACATCTATATACACTGTCTGTTTCCAGATGTCAGTTGCAGGAGAAATTAGCCTGTATGGGATACAGAATGTAACCACCAAATGCATTCTAGAGGGACAGAGCAGCTCCGTGGATGCCCTACAGCAGCCAGCAAGTGTCCTTTGTGTACAAAAGTGTGTTGGTTTTGGCTGGGGTAGAGGTAGAACTTTTTTCACAGTGGCTGGTCAGAGGCTGTGTTTTGGATTTGTGCTGAACACAATGTTGATAATATAGAGATGTTTTTCTTATTACTAAGCAGGGCTTTGAACAGAGCCAAGGCCTTTTCTGCTTTTCCTATGGCCATGCTGGTGAGGAAGCTGAGTGTGCAGGGGAGGTTGGGAGGAGACACAGCCAGGACAGGTGACCCAAACTGACCAAAGAGATATTCTAGAGCATATGACATCATTCTCAGGATATAAAGTGGGAGGAAGAGGGAGGAAGGAGGGGATGTCTGGAGTGATGGTGTTTGTCTTTCCAAGTCACTGTTACATGTGATGGGGCCCTGTTCTCCTGGAGATGGCTGAACACCTGCCTTCCCCTGAGAAACAGTGAATTAATTCTTTGTTTCGTTTTGCTCGTGTGTGTGAATTTTGCTTTCCCTATTAAGGGATCTCGATCTCAACCCATGAGTCTTTCTGGCCTTTACCTTCCAGTCTTCTCCCTAATTTCACTGGTGGGGGAGGGGGAGTGAGTGAGCAGCTGCCTGGGCCTTGGCTGGAGTTAAACCATGGACAACAGGAAACCATGGTAAGTCAACATCCTGTTTCCATGCCCCTGTAAATAGCTGTTGTTGCCAAGTTACTGTATGGCCAAACCCAAGCCACAGTGGTGCCACTTCACAGCTCACCTTTGGTACAGAAAAACTCAGGTACTGGATCTGATTCCTGCCTGGTGATATCAGTAGAGATGGAGACCTTGGAGCACAATAGGCATCATTAGTTAGGAAAGTTTTCTAGCATCAGAAAAGATGCCAGGGAGCACAAGTACCTCAGCATCCCAAGAGAGTCTGTTGCAAAAGTTTCTCTGGCTTCCTATTGATTCCAAGTTGAAAGAGAAAACTCACCTAGAAAAAGCAGTGTAAGGTTCAAGTTTAACAGAATCACTTCCAGCCACTGAAGGTGTAATTAAGGGCTCAAGAGCAGATGAAGGCAGGGGCTCTGGAGAAGGTTTCCTGCAAGTGATCCTATCTCATCTCATCTCATCTCATCTCATCTCATCTCATCTCATCTCATCTCATCTCATCTCATCTCATCTTGATGAGATTTACGTGTCTGCAACCGGTTGTGCATCAAAATGGGATCCTCATCACCAAAATACATTTCAATCCACATTTTAAAAAGCAAAGCAAAAATTAGCCAAAGTCCAGCACATCCAGCACATTCCCAAAATAGCAACCAATTTCTTGTTACCAATGTCCTCTTCTACAAGAGTTTCCTCCAGCAGACACAAGAGCAAAGCACTTGATAAAATGACCATTGTTCTGGCATAGGAAATGCAGAGGCAGCAAATGGATTCAGTCACAAGGAAGGTGGTAAAGCTTTCTAACTTAAAACCTTAATAACAGGGTTTTATTTATGTTGAAATATAGGTGAGGAGTACATTCATGCCATACATAAGAAGTATATGAACCAGTGCTCAGCACTGTGCCCAGGAGCCCCACATCAACCTTTGGGTCCAGGATTCACAACTGCATAAAAAATGTGAGGACCCATCCTGTGGTGCAGCATGGCCCACACCCAAAATACAGCAGCCTTCTTCACCCAGTGTTGGCAATGATGCCTCCTCCAGGCTATTCCCTTTTCCCTGAAGTCATACCCAGAAGGACCCTGTGCCAAGGCCATCATAGGCAGAGCAGCACCAGTGAGGGGAGGGGGCAACCATTGTCTTTGGGTGTCTCCCAGTGTAGGTGAAGCTTTCATGCCAACAAACCACAGCAGGGACCATGGACCCTAATCCCTTTGCAAGCTTCCTCTGCCTGTTCTGCCCTTAACTGTTCTTAAAGAATCCAGAATCAAAGCCTAGAAGTACCCATGAAGTCAAACTCAAGCCACCAGTACTGCCATGAGTGTACCAACACCAGTGAGAAGCCAATGCTTGTATGTACAATTCTGTATACTTGCACTAGGCAAGACAAATGTTCAGGACCACGTAAGTATAAGCCTCTACATCAGGGCTATCAGAAACCACACCAGGGAAGAGAGTGTTAAGAGGACCTTGCCTGAATGATGTGAATCTGCATCTGAAGGAAACCACCTGCATCACAGAAAACTGAAAAAGCTGCAGTTATGTAAGAATGACTCATAGTAAACACGGTGTTGAGCCAAAGAAAACTTGTATGTTCTCATGAATAAACAAATTAGCTGCTCTAATAGCACAGGTGGAACCATCTAAAATTGGATGAGTATTCAACACACCCTACTGGGTGCTTGTCAAAAACTGCTAACTACCTGTGTTCCTATTGCCTTAAGGTTAATGACTGTTTCAGCATTTGACCCATGGTTCTGCCGTTTGTCATTGCTGGATTGGTAACCTGCCCTTGAAGAGGGCTTTAAGCTCTCAAACCCAGATGCAATATCAAAAGTCCCTTCTTCCATGGCCCTTCACTATCTCTACTTTCTGAAAATGATACCAGCAAAGGCCAAACATTTCACTCTGCAGCTTCTCTTGCTTTCGCCTGAAGCTCCTGTTTTGCCATGCACCAGTCAGTGCAAAGGCTCATTTCAAGCAGAGTTGTCATTTGTTTGCTTTAGCCCTTTGCTAACAGTTTCCAATATCTGGTTTACCTTTTAACCTGGTGCTGCAAACTGGGTGGAAGCACAGAGACGACCAGTCATGGTGATTCCTGGACACTCTCAGTTGGGTTCCACCCATAACTGGTATTGGACAGCAGCACAAACAACACCTGTGTGACCAGGTGGATGATTTGCTCAGCCTGGTGGCACAGCTAAAGAGAGGAAGCAGGATGGTTAAAGAGCATCAGGGAGTCTGAGAAGGAGACAGGCTGGTAGAATCTGCCTCCCTGAGACTGGAACAACCACCAGAAAAAAAATATGTGATCAAGGGTCTCCTGTGTCTTACCCCCAGCAGGCAGAAAAGAGGCATTCCAAAGAAAGGAGTAAATGGATAAAAAGTAAAGTCCTCACTTGGGCAGCAGATGAAATCCCTCCCTGTCCACCTCACTCTCCCAGGTGCCTCTGTAGAGTATATTTGAGGCTCTGGAGGTAGAATGCCAGTCACCATGTGGTGAGGATCTAAAGAAGACATCACAACCACTCCTGTGAGGAAGAAAAGATGGGCTGTAGTTGTAGGGGATTCCTTTCTAAGGGGAACAGAGGGTCTAATATGCTGGATAAATGCTCCTCTTAGTAAAGTCTGATGCCTCCCTGGGGTCCAGATTCAGGACAACTCCAGGAAACTTCCTAGCCTGGCATAGCTCTATTGCCCATTACTGGTGCTCCATGTGGGTGGCAGTGGAGCCACAACATCCCAGTCCAAGTGTCATCCAAAGAGACTTCAGCATCTTGGCTTGCTTGGTAAGGAGATGTGGAGCACACAATTTTTCCTCTATCCTTCCAGTTGCTGGCAAAAACAAGAAGTAAGAAACAGATGGACCAGTCTAGTTCATGGATCTGTGGCTGATGTCAGTGCCAGGATTTTGGTTTCTTTGACAATGGGATGGCATACACAGCACCAGGCTTGCTGCCATCAGATGAGATTCATCTTTCCCAAAAGGAGAAGGGGTTCTTTGCACAGGAGCCAGTGGGGCTCACTGATAGAGCTTTCAACTAGACATGCCAGGGAAGAGGGATAATACCAGGCTTGCCAGTGACGAGCTGTGGGAGGATGCACCAAGGTTAAAGGCAGAGCTAGCGAGGGCACTCAGACAAGTGGCTCTAGAGGCATTGACCACATTGGAGAACCTTGTAAATCTTACAGAGACTAGCCAGGGACACCTGGGATAATAGAAGCAATCAGGGAAAGACCAGTGAAATACCTCAAAGGAATTAAGGGGTGCCCCTCTAAGGTGACACAGCTGACAGCCCAGCTGAAGGGCCTCTGCACCAATGCACACAATGAACATGAACTGGAAACCGTGCTGCTAGAAAGCTGTGACCCACTTGCCATTGCTGAAACTTGATGGGACAGACCCCATGACTGCAGTGTGGTTATTGAGATGGAAACCTTGTGGTTGGTGTCACTACAGGCCACTGAAGAAGGGGAGCCAGCTGATGAAGCCTTCCTGCTCCAGCTGCAGGACACATCACACTCACAGACTCTTGTCCTGCTGGGGGACGTCAACCACCCCTACATCTACTGGGAAAGTAGCACAGCAAGCTCTAAACAGTGCAGGAGAATCCTGGAATGCATGGAGGACAAATTCTTGGGCCAGGTAATAGACAGGCCTCCCAGAGGAAATACAATGCTGGACCTGATGGGCATGAATGCAGTGAGCTAATCTGGAATATCAAGGTTGGAGGCAGCCTGGGGCACAGCGATCATGCAGTGGTAGAGTTCATACTCCTGCAGAATATGGGGCAGCCAAAGAGTAAAATCAGGACCCTGGATTTTAGGGACAATAGGACCCCCTGGATACTGCCCTCTGGAACAAGGCAGCAGAACAGAGCTGGCAGTTCTTTAAGGATGCTTTCCATAGAGTGCAGGAGCTCTTATCTCCAGGAGCAAGAAATCAGGCAAGGAGCAAACTGGCATGGCTGAGTAGGAAACTGCTCGTCAAACTCCAGGGCAAGAAGCAAATGAACAGGCAGTGGAAACAAGGACAGGTAACCTGGGGAAAGTACAGGGACAAGGTTTGGTTGTGTAGGCATGGGGTGAGGAAGGCCAAGGCACAGCTGGAACTGAACCTGGCGAGACTCAGAGAATAACAAGGACTTTTACAGGTTCGTTAATCAGAAAAGGAGGGTCAAAGAAAGAAGCAGGGTCATGAAGCTGGTAACAAGGGATGAGGAGAAGGCTGAGGAACTAAACAAATTTTGCCTCAGTCTTCAAGGGAAACCTCTCTTCCATGCCTCTCAAGTGGATGGACAGCAGGATGGAAACTGAGGGAGCAAAGTGATTCCCACTATAAGAAAAGATCGGGTTTGTGAGGAACCTGAGGAGCCTGAACATACAGAAGTCTGTGGGACCCAGGAAGATGCCTGCCAGAGTCCTGAGGGAATTAGGATGTAGTTGCCAGGCCACTCTCCATAACATCTAAAAAGTCATGGCAGTCAGGTCCATATTGTGGAAGGAGCTACCAGCGGGCCTGGTTAGCTGAAGAAGCTGAGAAACAAGAAGATAAGGAGCCTTTCTCAAGGCTGTTACTAAGGAGACCGAGACAAGAAGAGAACAGAAGAAAGATAAGAAGTTTGCAGCTGGATGAAGTATTTTTAGAAGTTACTGTTGCGTTCTACCAATGGTGTTATGTTGATTTGTTGTGACCAATGGTTGGGGTAGAAGAAGCATAAACAATTGGAAAGTGTATAAAAGGTCAGCCATGTTCGATAATAAACAGTTCCACCTGAGACTGCTTGTGGTCTCTGCTTTGTGTCTCAACCGCCTCGACAGCGACACCATATAACTGGAAAAGGGGAAATGTACCCATCTTTAAAAAGGGTAAAACGTAGGACCCTGGGAACTACTGACCTGTCAGCCTGGGAACACCATGGAGCAGATCCTCCCAGAAGCTGTGCTAAAGCACAGGGAGAACAAGGAGGGGATTCAGGACAGCCAGAACAGCTTCACTGAGGAAAAGTCCTGTCTGACCAACACAGTGGCCTTCTGTGATGGGGTGCTTTCATCTCTGGACAAGGGAAGGGCTACAGCTCTCTAGACTTCCGTAAGGCCTTTGACAAGGTACCCCACAACATCCTTTCCAAATTAGATAGATATGGATTTGGTGGTGGACTGTTCTGTGAATAAGGAATTAGTTCAATGGTCACATCCAGGGCATAGTGGTCAATGGCTCAATGTCCAGACAGAGGCAGTGACGAGTGGTACCTCTCAGGGGTCTGTGTTGGTACCAATACTGTTTAATATCTTTATCAATGACAGAGACACCAGAATCGAGTGCATTCTCAGTAAGTGTGCAGTTGGCACACCTGAGGGACAGGATCCCATCCAGAGGGACCTTGACAGACTTGAGGACTGAGCCCATAGAAACCTCATGAGGTTCAGTGAGACCAAATGTAAGGTCCTGCATATGTATTGAGGGGAAACTCCCAATATTTATAAAGGCTGGGGAACAAATGGCTCAAGAACAGCCCTGCCAAGGACTTGGGGATGGTGGTAGATGGGAGTCTGGCCATGACCCAGCAATGTGCACTCACAGCCAGATTGCCTGTTGTATCCTGGGTTGCATCAAATGCAGCAGGGCAAGGGAGGTGATTGTCCCCGTTGCTCTGCTCTCATGAGACCCTCCCCGGAGAACTGCATCCAACTCTGGGGTGCCCAGCACACAAAGGACAACACAGATCTGTTAAAGCAGAGCCAGAAAAGGGCCTGGAATATGATTAGAGGATGAAGTCAGCCTCCTGTGAAAACAGGCTAAGAAAGTTGTTCAGCTTGGAAAGAGAAGGCTCCAGGGAGACCTTATTGAGGCCTTCCAGTACTTGATGGTTTTCTATAAGAAGGATGGGGACAAATTTTCAGCAGAGGCTGTTGCAATGGGACAAGGGACAATGGTTTAAAACTGAAAAAGGGTTGATTTATACTAGCAATAAGAAGTTTTTACTATGAGGGTTTTGAAACAATGGAACAGGTTACCCACAATGACAGAGGGTAGATACCCAACCCTGTAAACTTTCAGGATGGGGCTGGACAGGGCTCCAGGCAACCTCATCTAGCTGAAAATGTCCTTGCTCATTGCAGTAGCATTGGAGTAGATGAGAATTACACATCCCTGCCAAAACAAATTATTCTATGATCAGGATTATTTTTCCTATTTATGTTACTTTGCTTAGATTAACAGTGGATTTCAGTTACCATTTAAAATACCTTTCCAGCTGTTATTGTCAGTACCTTGAATAATTTTGTCTCAGCAAACTGTGTCATGCCTCTGTTCACTCTGCACAGGACAGGAGCTTGTGCAGCTCTTTGTTCACAGGGAACAACTTGGGAACTGCTGACACTATTTTCCATGTAGTACTGTCATGCTGAGCAAGCCAGAATTTCAGGGTGAATAATTTATCAACTGCCCCTATTTATTCTGAACAGATTTCACAAGTTGGTTTCAGAGTAGTATGTACAAGGACTATGACCCAACAGAAAATTAATGCCCTACTGACATAAAACCCATGAGCATCAACAGTATTAGTGCAAACACCAACACCTAGGCATGTGGAGCAGCCTTTGAAGAAGCAAAGGTCACAGTTTACACATGGAAAGGCAGTTCAGGCAGCATGCTCCACACACTTTTCCCATCTACCCTTTCTGCAGTGCAGCAGCTGAATCCCATGTCCAGTCCTGGGCCCCTCGCTACAAGGACACTCAGGTGCTAGAGCAGGTCCAGAAAAGGGCAATAGAGCTGGGGGAAGGTCAGGAGCACAAATCTTGTGAGCAGCTGCTGAGGGAGCAGGGGCTGTTTAGCCTGGAGAAAAGGAGGCTCAGGAGGGACCTTATCCCTCTCTACAACTGCCTGAAAGGAGGTGGTAGCCAGGTCGGGGTCCATCTCCTCTTCCAAGCAGTCAGCAACAGGAGAAGAGGAAATGGCTTCAGGCTGTGCCAGGTGCAGTTCATGTCGTACGTCAGGAAGAGTTTCCTCACTGAAAGGGAGGGTATACATTGGAATGGGCCACCACCCCTGGAAGCGTTCAAGAAACAACAGGACGCGGCATTTAGTGCTATGGTTTAGTTGACATGGTGGTGTTCAGTCAAAGCTTGGACTTGATGTCGTGGTGGTCTTTTCCAGAGTTAATGATTCTATGATTCCATGATACTGTCTCCTCTTTCCACTACAAACAAGTTTTCATACCTCTGCACTATGTGAACATCTACAAACTCACCACTATGTAGCTACTTCTCTTCCTCCCTCTACTCTCTCCAGCAACTGCAACTACACCAGTCCTGGAACAGAGGGATAACCACAACACACAACTTGTATCTCCTTGTGCCTATAACACTTACCTAAGAGCACATTACTGTCATTAAATGTTGCAGTGTAGAAATCCTTTGAATTAACCTCTTCAGAGTTAGAAAACAGATAAGACAACTCAAAAGTTGTATCAAATATGCCTGCATTCTGCTCCAATCAGATTCTGAATCATGTCTGTGACAAAACCTTCCTCACATGTTGCTTTATTTGAGGCATATAGGTGTAGAGAATGAAAATCAGGATTCTTCCAGACCATCTGCTGCATGCTGCAGCTTAGCACTAGGTGCTGTTGGATTCCATTTTCCATCATTTTACCAATGGACACTACTCACTCACTGCCAGCTTCACTCTTCTTAGTCTCAGCTGACTCAAGAACTGGTTTTTTCATGACTTCTTCACCACCCAACATGCCTCTGCATCCATGAGAAAATAACTGCAGTCAGGGACCACAGAACACAGCTTGAAATTCTGCCCTGCAACTCTTCTCTGGGGCAGAGCCAGTGGGCCACCACCAGCTGGAGCAGGCACCCAGCCACCACTACTGCAGAGCAGCTCATCGGTAACCTCAGCCAGAAGCACAACCCTGTGCTGCCCTGTGTCCAACAATCCCACTCTGATATTTCAAAGCCCTTCCTCCTGTCCTGGGGACAAGGCACATAACCATGTCATGGCCATATTTTCAGGCTGACACTTCTTACACACACACAACATTTGTCTCTACCCCAGCAATTTCCGATAAGACACTTAACCAGGCAGGAATTCAGGACAAGAAAGGAAAAAACTCCTTACATATATATGTAAGTTTAAGCAGATAAATCAGAATTTAACATAACTCTTCAACCAGAGACACACAACAAAAATAATCTACAGATATAAGTTTTTATTTACGTAAGCTGAAGATGTGTATTTGGCTCAGGACTTTGTATCCATGATTTTAAAGAGACTGACTGCAAATAATATAAAAAAATAAAAAATGTAAAATTAATATTTTCAAAATCGTCACAAATTTTGAAAACACTTGTATAAATTCTGCAAACTTTGTGTACCCTTAAAGGGGCATAATTTAGTTACCATATATAATGATATTTGAAAATATTAGTACTTTACCCTAAAGTTTCAACATAGACATATTCATGGTGAGTGTAATTTCATGAGGGTATCAAAAGTGATCATGGTTAGAAAAATATACATACTTTTGCTTCTGGAAAAGAAAAGGTCATTTGAAATATCCATCAAATAAAATACTAAATAAAGTCTCTCCACAGATTTTTTTTTTCACAGTCCAAGATAAAATGTATGTTTATACACAGCTTATGCAATCTGTCATTTTCAAGGTAGAGTCACAGTTTCACCAGTACAGAAGAACAAAATTTGTTATTACTCTCCAGACTGTTGGCTGCACCTGTGTGTGATTGTTTAGGCAAGCCAAAAGAGCAGAGCCATACAGTGATACCCAAACCAATCATAAGAAAGGTAGAGAAAATGCAGATGCACAGGAGCAAAGGAAATCACACTGATAACAAGAACACTGAGAGGAATAGTGACCAATAGGAATAGTCATGAACTCTTTAGTAGCATGCAGTAATTCCTACAGGAAAAATAATCCCACCACACTCCAAATATTAAAAGGACACTTTCATGGTGCTTTTCATTAATTTTCAGAAGTACTATTAAAGATTTCTGTCTACTGAAAATAGCCTGGACTTAATTTGTTTCAGTGGATACAGTTAGTTGCTGTGCTTCAGTTCATGGCAGTGCTAAACTTCAGTTGCACATACACCAAGCAAAACAACCCCAAACTTTCCAGGTTTTAAAAGGAAATGAGATAGGAAGAAATTTTCGAAAACATGTGCTTTCACTACCTGAGTGCATTGCAGTAGCCAAAAAAGCAAGGTTTGGTTATTACTTGTTAAAATGAATTGTGGTGTGAAGAAGGAATTCAGAAGAGCAACATGGCACTTGCAACAGTAACTGAAATTCAAGATATAGTGACACATGTTTTCAAGATCTGACGTCCTTTACAGTGTCCTTTTAAGTGTCAGCAGACCAGTATCTTAGCCGCAACTGAAACAGAACAGACGCAACTCCTCATGAAATAACCAAATCAAGAATGTTACAATATTTCACAGTAATAAAGTCTATGGAACTACTGAACAGAAAAAAGCATGAAGGATAATAGCAGCATATGGTTTACAGTTTTCACTTCTCAGTTTATTAATATTAGTGGTGCACTCAGCAATGCATAAAGCAAGGAAAGAAATTCTGTCAAAACTGGCAATTATCTACCACGTCAACACTTAATTATGGTCATTGTAAACAGCTAACTCCTTTTTGAACTTAAATTGCAAAGAAAAGAATATTTACATATAATATATATGTATATAACCACAAAATCAAAATTAAGTTAAAACCTTATCAAGGAAATTGCATTTTGAGGAGAACATAATACAATATTAAATAGTACATGTCCAAAGATTTTGAAGGCATTGTGATTTTCATGCTTTCTTCCTCCAGTCATTTTCCCCTGGATTTTAATAGACTAAATACTTCATTTCAGAGTAAATAAGTGGAAATATTATAGAGCAGCTCCGGTAAAGAATAGCTCCACTACTGAAAATTGCTCGAGGCGTGGTGATCCAGGACTCTGACTTAAAGCAAAAATAAACAGCATACAAGGCCACAGCAAAGAAGTGGCCAATCAGTACCATTGGTTTAGGAGATAACCTGCATTAAAAACAAACAGATAAAATTAGTAAATAAACAGAATCAGAAAGAACTGAAAAATTTCCATTTTACAAATACAGACTTCCATTCAAGATCACACACCCCCTTCCGATTAAGGCAGATCTCGTCCTGCCAACTTAACTGAAAAATACAAACTTGGTTCTCTTGGGCTGCTCCACACTCTGCATTCCCTTCCACAGCATGGCCAACATACATTGCTGGCTTTCTCTTCATTTCTAGTACTCTTTATCTACCTTATCTTCCCCAGAGGAGTATTTTAAACAGGCTTTTCAGTTTTAGCTCTCAGTCCAAAAGGAAATATAAAAGCACACATTCTCCTATGTTCAGAGTAGTAGGATTTGCTGTGCATTCACAAGTTTCTGAGGGGTCATTCAAACACCTTCATAGCTAGAGATTTCTCTGTTCCTTACAGCTTTTTATGGAGGCCTCACCCAACACTACTCTCAGCCTGTCAAGTAGGAAACAACTCACCAGCTGCTCTGCTGGTCTGGACTCCTCTACCTTACTCAAATTCCTGTGCCACCTACACTAGGGGTTGCCAGCTTTTAGTGGCCTTTTTTATGCAGGGAAAAGGAGGAGGAGGGAGAGGGAATCAGCACTTAAAGACACAGTTTCTAATAAAGCTCCAACCTTTAGCATAATCTTAAAATCTAGGCTCATGTGGGCCATCCTCCCTGTGTTGAGCTGCCTGATGAGGAGCGAAGCAGATCTCTGAGGGGCTCACAATAATCTGCCAGCAGAGTGAACTTACACTGAGAGCAATCCAACGGGACCTGAGACACATTCTCCTCCAAGTCTGAAGTAATGGAAACAGGCTTTCTTTAGCTGATGCAAGGAATCTACAAAATTAATTCAAATGAATAAATCAAATATAATTAACACATACTGAAACATTTTTCTGCATACCCAATACTGATATTAAATCTAGGACTTTGGTAGCTATTCTGTTCAATTCAGCTGGACTTTAAGCTGCTTTTATTTACACAAAGGATAGTCTTACAAAATATCTACATATTTTTGTATTAACTGACTATTGTTCTCTTTCTTTTGGAATTTTTCTTTGGTTTGTTATTCAGCCCTAACTCCAGACTTGCCTTCATACTGCTAGAACTGTCTAAAAAAAATAGACAGAGAACACAAGAAAACTTACTAAAATTCTTTGATTGGGATATATATATATATATACACACACACATACCCACAGAAACATGGATATCCTCTTCCCAGTCATATTTACCTACCAAGTTATAATTAATCAGAGGTTATCTTTAAGATATATTTACCATCTGTTGCAGAAAAGAGTTCATAAAGTGCCTGAGCAAGAACATTCACTACAAAAGAATGAGATTTCTTTCTTGACCAGTAAAATGTTCTTTTTGCCTGAAAATAAAAAAGGAAAAAAAGAGAAATATTTCTATCAGTAAATACAATGGAACATTCAAAAGATTCCCCAAGAGGTGAGGTGGCAAGAGTCATATTTATGGCCATGTAGAAGGGATTTAGTGATATGCTAGATTGATTCTAATTTCTGAAATTTGTTGAACCAGTTATCCAGGCTCCTCTTACTTTAAATATAGGGGGGAAAAGGTAGTTCCAGAGCATCTTTCATCTCATCCTACAGTAGGTGCCTGGGATACAGCTGAAACTTGAAGGATAACACTCAACTAGTTCCCTCAATTGACTGGTAATAAATAGGAAATGACTGGAAGTCTGAGGTGACTAGCTGAGATCAAAGTATCTGCATGTGGTCAGGTAAGTCCTGAACTGTCCTGACATTCAGGGTTCCTCTAAATGCTTCTCAATTTTCATTTACACTTTTTGAATTATCTACAATTATACTACCTGTAATTTAGCCAAGACAATATGCCTAATCCCATTAAAAGAAGTAAACAAATAAATAAAAAAAATCTTATTATCTACTCAGCAGAATGTTGGGACTAAGTATCACTGAAAAAATAAACCCTGCATAAACACTGATGGTGCAGATCCTGGGAAAGAAGGATCCCTTCTAACTTACTACCCAGATTAATGCAGCAGGCAAGAGCCCAGTGGAGGCAAAGATTTCTCTTGAAAGACTGGGTACACAAGCTCATTATTGTGCAAGTTCCACTAACACAAGTGTAATGACTCAAACCCACCACATTTAGGATCAATCTGGCTAAAAATACCCTATACTAAAACGGGAATATCAGGTTATCCTAGAAAAACATCCTGACCAGACACAGCACACCACTCTTCCTAAGTAAAACACAGCAGGTCAGTGTGTAAAGTTTTGAGATGGCCTCTTGCACACAGCACAGCAGTCACAGACCACATCTCCACTGGTGAATGCCTGATATCTGATTATTCTAGACAAAGCTTTGAAAACTGCTATGCCTCACCAATAACTTAATTGTCCCTGAGTTGAATGAAACTTAGAAGTGTGTCACTAAATTGCAGGAGAAGCTGCCTAAAATAAGTCCAAAGTAAAGAATCACCTTAAGAACATCAGAATCTTCATAAAGGTCTGGGATATCCTGGAGCAAACTTCTCCATATTTTAACATCATTTAAAATAACACTCATTCCTCCACCAGTTAGAGGGTGTCTTATGTTATATGCATCTCCTAAAAGAAGAACACCTAGGTAGAAAACACAACAGGATAATGCACAATCATTATGGAATCTTAAAATTCAAATCTTTGGTACAAAACAAACTTACTAAGAATTCATTCTCACCAGAAAATAAGATGTATAACAACTAGAAATAAAAAAAACCCCAAAAACCACAAAGTATGTATTTAAATTAAAAGGCTTAAAACAGCTTTAAGATAATCAAGGTAAAACTATTTTTCCCTATAGATATGCATGTTCATGTGTCAAAGAACACACTATTAAAGTTAATTTCTTTAATTTTTCAATAATTTTCTCTTAGACAGGCCACACTTGTGCAAGCTTGAGCAACTGAGTAAATTAAACTTAAGAGATGAAGCAGGTGTTGATTTAACATCTGGTGTCAATGTAAACATTCCAGTTAAATTTTTTGCCCAAGGTACACATTTTCAAAATAATATTTTTATAGGAGATTTATGAGAATGTTGTACTGAACAACAAATATACATATAAGACAACAAAGCCCTATGACCCAGAAGATGCTTATAATGCCTTTTTTCTTAATTTTATTTCCTAATACCCACCTTTCTTGTTTACAGCTGAAGGAGGCAAGAAGCTGGCTGGCATAGTCCTTAAACGATCATTCTGAACTGCTATTAAGAATGGTTCCTTCAAGTGATCTGCAACAATCAAATCTTTTAGTTACAGTAGTTAGACAAAGACACACATAATTTGTACACAATTCATTGTAATCTCTTTTTAGAGCTATCACAGAGTCATAGAATGGTGTGGGTTGGAATGGGACCTTGAAGATCATGAAGGTCCAACCCCCCTGCCAGAGACTCTTCCCCTAGACCAGACTGCTCAGAGCTTCACCCAACCTGGTCTTGAACATCTCCAGGGATGCAGCAGCCAAACTTTCCTGAGCAACCTGTTTTAGTGCCTTACCACCCTCAGTAAGTAATTTGTTCCTAATATCTAATCTAAAGCTACTCTCTAATTGAACCCATTGCCCCTTGTCCTGTCACTGACACCCTTGTTCCATCTTTCTTGTAGATTCCCTTCAGGTGCTGGAAGGCCACAATCAGGTCCTCCTAAAGCCTTCTCTTTTCCAGACTGAACAAAGCCAACTCTCTCAAACTCTCCCCATACGAGGGGCCCTCCAACCCTCTGGTGAACTTGGTGGTCTCCTCTGGACTCATTCCAACAAGTCAATGTCCTTCCTGTGCTGGGGACCCAGAGCTTTATATAATCCTTCTGAATTACTGACCTCACAGATATGAGCTGAACAAACTTGTGTATGTTGTTGTATGGTGTGGAACCAAAGAAGGGTCAATTAATTGTTCCTGAAACAGTGACCCCACACATGGAAAAAGCCACACAGTTCTATGAATTCAAGGAAATGTGTCTTTTTTTTTTACATATTTAAAAGTGACAATTCCCTAGAAGTCTTTCCAGACTTACCAGGTAGTTGTGGATGAATGGTCTCAATCATGTACTCTTTTAAATTTTTTGGCATTTCTCCGCGAATATCAACAAGGACCCGAGTTTCAGTTGAAGAAATCTTATAGATTAGCACTGGACTTGTTTGAGCTAAAACAAGTTCAGCATAATTAGCTTTAAACTGTGATGCATCCTTAAAAAGGAAAGAAGGGGAAGAAAGATTAAGACTGGTTAATGAAAGGGTATTAAACATCTGACATACAAAATAATTTTCTAAAACACTTTTAAATAAAATCCCATATCATAATAAGTTTGTGTTATTATTCTCTTAAGTGAAGAAGTGTTTTCAAAAAGAAAGTTCTGAATTTCAGTGTAGCAATAATTATTATGCCAATACATTTTAGTTTTTATTAGAATCACTAACTTAATCATTTCATTTGAATACCTCACCAATATTTACTATATGCCATTGAAAAGCTGTAACGTAATCAATGTAGTAGTTTTCAGTATGATCATTTTGTTTTCTTTTCATAAAGAAAGTGGTGGGAGAAAAAGAAATCCACTAGTCTAAATATATTTACTTGGAGACACCAACTGAAGAAGAATCATAGGGCCTTATATAATGAGGTCTTAAAGGAGATTCCAAAAAGTAGACAAACTTAGGCAGTGCTAACTGGATCAGAGACCCAAGAAGTATTGAAGTTCCTACCAGTCAGTGTTCCCAGTCTAGTGAAAATTCTGTTAGCTTCAGTTCATTCTTCCTTAATTATTTTTGCTGTTAATGCATCACTTAATACAGCAGACACAGAGTGAAAGATCCAGACAGAATTTCTACCTGGACTCTCCAACCACTGAGCTACCAACCCAGATTCCCAGCCCAAAGCCAGGACACCACCTTCTCTCTTGAAGTTTACAGGTCCTCAGTGCATGTACCTGGTTACCAGGTACTCCACCTTCAGGCAGGAGCACAGTTTGGGCACCCTTATGGAGCAGGACACATACGTGCTTTGACTCACAGCTTCTAGGATGATCTAAAACTCTAGATTTTTACTCCCTGAACAAATACTGAAACTATTGTTTAAAAAAAGAAAAAGAAAAAAAAAAGGAGTGCTACCAGCTTAGGTACCAGTATCTTAACACAAACCTACCTTCAAAACACCTAGGTCCAGGGAAACAATTTTACCAGGGTAAAATTTTGCTGGGTTCCAGGTTTACAATGATGCCTGCCTCTGATCCAGAGCCTTAGTGCTAAATAAGACATTGCACTAACATGAAGTAGTACTATGTATGCTATAAGATGCTGAAGCATTTTTTCTTAATAAAAATAAATTCTGTGAGCTGGTTTAGTGACTCCAGAGCTCAGTTTAACGTAGTTATGCTGAATTACAGCCCATTTTCTCAAACACTCCCTTGTTCAACACTATGCTTAAGGTTAGCCCTGTACTCTTAAAATCAGAAATCTAACTTTTAACAATATTCACTTTAAAAAACAAAGCCAAAGTAGTCTCAGAGATACATAACTGTTTTAAGAGTTCAAAATGTGATCTGTAACTGTACCTATTTATGTTAAGTCTGACACAGTAAGAAGTTCAACTATCCTAGAGCTGGGACTGAATATGTATCAACACTTTAAGAGTTAAAAACATAGAACAAAATTTCTAAGCACTTTGAGCACTTCAAAGGGACACAGAAACTGACAGAACAGCTGGATAAATACCTAAAAGCACAGTTGTAATTGATTCTGTTGGAAAAGGAAATTAACAACAACATACTTAGTGAAAATGAGACTGACATTACAAAGCAGCAGCATAGTGGTTTATATAGTTATACATAAAAGTTACCTTCAAAATGCAACCAACAAAATGGGATGAAACAGTAACTTTGTTGGATACCAAGTTTTTCCTGAATTTGGAGAAAAGTCCATCAGCTACAACTGTAAGTGGAGCATGAAGTTCCTGAAGCATAAATTAAAATAAAGATGTGACACTGTTAATTTTGCTTCAGAACAATGAGAAGCAATACCCAAGATCTCCTTTGCAATTGTAAACTGCATGCTTTAAAATGCTTTAAAAACCAATTAACATCTAAAAAGATCACAGGCCATAATAACAAAGTGTATTAAGAAATACTGTGGGGTTTGCCATCCTTGTATTCATACTTACCTATTTGTTACACAAGCTGATCTAACAATATACTCCAGCTTTTTTAGATGTGCATTCAGAAAACACAGCTATGGGAGCTGTGTAGAAACTTGGATTTAAAAAATACAATAAAGAGGAGTATTTGCTCCCTTCAGGCTGTAATGCTCTTCAGAAGAAAAAAAAAAAAAAGAATTTCAAATTAAAGAACTAAGCATAAGCAACTAAGAAAACCCCAAATCAAAGTATAACAAGCTGACAAGCTGTAAGCACATAGTTCTTTAAAAGACCAAGCAGGGAACCCTTGGTTCCAAGCAGTTCTACTTAGGAACTATAACAAATAGTACATATATGGACAAAATACACTCTGAGTAAACTGATCAGGTTCAGCCTGAAGGTCTGTGCAAATTCTCAATGTTTAACACATACATTGTTCTTGAACATAAGCAAACAATTCCAATTACTAAAATGTATTTTTATGCCTTTTACTTTTATGGTCATATAACAACATTATTATGCTAGAAAGCATTTAAAGGTTGGTGTTTCCTTCTACCTACAGCTTTATCAGTGTCAGTATGTTCAGTGACTGAACTTCAAATGACAATAGATGTACAACAACCATTAGTCCTTAGCTTCCAGTGATTTCATATGCTTGGCATAAGCAATAAAAAGTATTTCTCCTTTTAAGCTTTCAGCTTGTAAGTAAGGCAAGAAAAGTCACCAAAGCCACCTGTCTATATCAGTTGGCTGCTGTCTAATGAGTAGAAAATTCATGCTACAATTTTTCCACAGTCAACACAAAGCTTGAGTCTATTTAGTTGCCTAGTTTTGAAAAATTTTATAAGTTGACCTTTAGCATACTGGCTAATTTGAACCTCATTTAAGAGAATAAAAGTCTCACAGGTAATGTGGTAGAGAATGTAGGATGAAAAGAGCAGAAAAATACAAACACACAACACAGATCAGCCTCTTTTCTTTATAAAAGCAGGCTACAGAATGTAAACAGGCTTGAATTCGGGGTTTTTATTCAGCTAAGAGCTTCCTAGCTGTAAAAACTCACAGGTAGGGAAACACAGTAAATAGAAATCTTAAATGGAAATTTCTTATATACTAGATTTCTAAAATCAAAGGAGATCTAAGCCAGCAAATGAAACAGCTCTTTCCAGCCACAGAACTTTAGCATTCAGAGCAAAACATGAGTTTGTTTACCCCCAGTATACAGAAAGGAAATTTAAGGCCTTTAGAACAACATGCTGACTTTCAGAAAAGATGCAGGCTAGAACACTGGTCACCATACTGTTGGTCAAATAAGTAACACTTAAAATTACAACAACATCCATAAGTGTGTAAGGCTTAGAAACAAAACTCAAAACAAAATATGCACATTCCTCTTCTACCCCTCAAACAAAATAAAACAAAAACATCCTTCTATGTTGCTGGATGATAAGGCCAATTGAATTTAGGAAATAAACCCCAACAAACACTCTTCCCCTGCAAAAAATCCTCCTCCTCTCCAAACTCCTGTATTTCCCATATGCCTGATTCAGTGGTTTATACTCCTGGAATGGATTTCCTAATACAGCTTCATTCATATTACATGACAGGTAAGACAGACCAAGGAACACGACCTGGAACTCACTTCTCCTCCAGCTGCCTCAAGAGGGTTCAAGGACGTTGTTACTCCTCTGTCACTTCTCTGCAGCACTCAGCCATCAAGTGGGCACTTGCCTGAGGGCAGTCTAAAACCAGCTTGCTCCCCAGCAGCTTTGACAAGTACTTTTAAAAGGCTGTCTCCTATATGGTTCTATGTTACCAGTCCCATTCCTAAGTGACTTAGAGATGGAAAGATATTGCTCATAATCCTCAGAGCAGGATCTTCCAGCTACTCAGGAACTTTCTCCATCAAGTATGGAGGGGGGCAGGTCATAGGCAGGAGATTCCCATCTTTCCCATCAGAGTACATCTACATAACTTTAGGCAACAAAGGAACTTCAAAAGTCCACAAAGAAGATTACAAATTTGGTTTTCCTGGAGAATAGGCAGCATATCCAGAACTTCAGAACAGGAGTTCTACTCAGACTGGTCTTTCCTAAACTCTTTAAGTTCACACAGTTTCACAGCATTTAGCCAGCAGTTTAGCATTAAAATATGCCCAAATTATCTTTTTGTCATCCAAGAAATGACAAGACAGAGCTTTCACTATGAAGCAATAACTTCATTTTCAGTCCCTCACTAGATTGTGGAAATGCAGACCACTCACTACACACAGCCAAAGCACAAATCTTAATACATTCTTTTTTCACCAGGAACTCTCAAAAGATTTTTAACTCCAGATATATGAATAATGGAACAAATAATGAACTGAATTCCCCAGAGAATCTGAAAGAAGAAGCTTCCTAAGAAGTTATAACAAGAATTCCCATATTCCCAGACTGTATGCACTAGAAAATAATCTCTTTCTATTCAATCTTTTGCTTTCTTGATAACTACATTATTTCTGTACCAGTGGTCTGAAATACAAGCTTTTGTAAAATTATATATATAAAGCAACCCTCAATTTTCTCAAGTTTAACAAAGATTGTAACAGAAAACTCTTACCTTAGTGTCTCCAGTTTCTTTGTCCTTGTACTGAACACCCACAACACAGTCATCTTCCTCAAGTAACTGTAACACAGTCCCTTCAATGAATTTTGCACTGAAATGAAACAGAGGGGTTTAAACAGAAGAGGATTAATGATGCCAGCATTTCAAGGCACTAGGCACAGAAAGAAAACCAAAATTTCAACGTTGTATCTGCCAACATGGTTTAAATTTTGCAAAAAAAGGGTTCTTGAACACTTTCTGAAGCCACATTAAATGTCAAAAAGTGTTGGTCATAAATTTCACTTTGACACTACATTTGGTTTGATACCTGAATATTCTAAAAACCATACTGTTTATCATAAACACCCTGCCAATTTAGTAGAGTCCCCATATGTGCCCCATGGCCCTGTGAGAGATGCTGAGAGGAGTTTCACATTTAATAATGGTCAGAAATCAGAGAGATGACTGAGTCATCCCTGCTAAAAGCAAGGAATCGCTGACAATGGAGGTGAGACCTAACTCCAAGAATTAAAGAGCAGGACCAGGAGCACTTAAACCCTTAACATGAACACTGGAGGAAAGTCAGGCACATAATTCTCAGAGCAGTCCAAACTAACCTAACCTTTTAGAACACGTATCTAGCTTGTCACCTCAGGAATTCAGGATAGAGTTTTGACTTTTTCTCTATTTCTGCTTTCAAAGTTCTGCTAACACTAATGTTTCAGTGGAGCATCTCATGCTTCTATCTGCCAACCACAGCTATTTTGAGTTCAGAAATTCAATCTCTGTAAACTTATATTCTTTGTTGGGTCTGAGCTGTTAGACCTGATCACAGCACTTCAGACTTAGCAGCCTGAAATGGGACACTCTGTCTCTCCCATAAATAGTCCATATCCAGATGGAATTCCACAACTTTAAGAACTGAGCTGAAGGTGCACGTGAGAATACAACAGCTTGCTATTTTAGGCTTTTAGAAGGAATACAAGCAGTTAAATTAATGGTTTTTCCCTGGCATCCAGCACAGACACTTCAGAGCAAATCATGACTGGCTTAATTTGCCAGGCAACAGGCATGTTGGTTGTATCAAAATATGAATGGTTATGAGAGAGCACACAACAGAAACCTCAACAGCAAGGGACTGCAGCAGCACGGCAGGCAATCAGTCCTGCAGATCCTGCTGGCTCTAGGTCTCTTCTAAGCTGTCATTTCAGACACCTGTCCTAGGGCTTACTTTGTCTTCTCATTCTTTTCCACTACGAGTTTATAATTATATATAATTAGTCTATTATTATAAACTAAGGATGCCCTACCTCTTCCTGCTGCAAAAAGAACTTTACTGATCTGAAATACATTCATATTGCCTAGTGCTTATAAAAAGGATATACAAATCAGTAATAATTATCCCCTATATCTTCAAAAGCTTTTTATTAAAACCCAAAATCTCCTGGCACTATTAAGAGTTCTTGATCTTTCACTGCACATAAACATGCAGCTCTCTATGCCACAAATCAAATGGCCAGCAAGCATACACAAAATAAACATTCAAGAGTGTGTGGAAAATGGAAAATTTAATTCAAGTCACAAACATGATTTTTGCAAGTTTTTGCTTCAAAGACTGTGTACAGCTACTAGAGCTTTTCCCACAAGTTGAGCACTTAGATGCCCAAATTTCATTGCATCCAGAGCCTCAACAAGGCTTTAGCTTTCAGAGGTAGTGAAAGTAACCATTAATTTTAACTGTACTACAGAGCTACTATCTTTAGTGCCACTTTTAGTAATCCATATGATATAACAAATATGAAAGGAGAAAGCAATTTTCCAGCTCAAAATAAAGATGTTAGGTAAAAATATGATAATGCCATATGTACCTTGTAAAAACAACATAAAAAAATACCACATAGAAAGCACCACCTAGAATCTTTGTATTTCAATAAAAGTTTACTTATCTCTTTTATAGAATAAAGAAAACAGTTAAGAGAAAACACCAGATTTTTCTTTTCATTATGAAAAGAAGTTGTCTTCAAGATTCTGAAACATATAAGTTATCAACTGGAAACAGTGCTCCTTTTTAGTTACTTTGGCTCACTGCTTGTCAAAAAAGAAATCAAAACAACATACAAATGTAAATGTTTGATTTCTATTATCACTGATAACATCAGTGGAAAAGCTACATGGTACTGTCCAGTGCAGGAGGGCTGACTACATGGTCATCCCTTCCAACCCAAAGTACTCTGTGACCTAAGAAACCATGCCAGATTTGCCACTCCCGCCTTGTCCAAAGAAGTTCTGTGCACTGCTCACCAAGAAGAGGTCACTACTTCTGGTAAAATGCCAAACACAAGAATCAGCAGAAGAGAATGAACCCTTCACCTGTGAACTGTTCTCTCACACAGATGGGCAAATACCTTGCCTAATATTTAAACCACATACTCCCTTAAAGACTAAGACTTCCCAAAGGGTGATATAGATGCTATATATGATGCGTCGGTAACTTATGAACTTGTCTACAGAGAGCAGAATGAGTAACTATAGCCGTTATTTTCTCTCACTCTTGTTCATCACAGGCATCTGTGTTGGGAAATGGTTAAGGAATCTCATGGAAATGATGGGAACAATGCTTCTGAATCTCTGGATGCCAACTGTGCTGTCCACAACGTGACTCACTTGGGCTCTGCCATAGCTGCTCTTCGGAGACCCATGATAAACTGGCCATGATGAAAAGATCTTCCACTGGCCACGCGTCCGTCTTCAGATGTCGGATAAGGAATCTCAACCTCCAGCTTGCTCTCTATGTCATGAATTATGTAACCATTTACTATTTGTGAATCAATACCTTCTACCGTATCTGCAAGACATAAGCCAACAGATGGGTTAAAACAAGTCTTTAAGAAAGCCTAATTATTTATTAAAGGCATTGCTTTACATGGAGTTCAATTTTCTTCAGCAAAATACACATGTTGAAAGAAGAGTATTTTCAAAATAGCAAACTGGAAATACACAAGCGGTTTTAATTCAAATGTTAAGTGCAGATAATGTTTTTCTTAATTTGTCCTGTAGGCATGCATTTCCTAACTACATTGTTGAGTGTTGTAACACTTGTGTTACAGATTTATTTACACTTTGAAATGTACCCACCTTCAAGACCCAAGTCTCGAAGAGCATTAAATCCTCCAGGTTGCAGCAATTCTCCAACTATCCTGTCAGGTTCTTTCAGATCCCTCTCTATCACAGTCACCTTCCTTCCATCTCTTGAAAGCACCGTGGCCAAGGAAGACCCAAGGACACCTGATCCCACAATGATAACTTCTGGATCATATTGGGGTGACAATGCTGTATTTGGAGCGGTCTCCGTCAGATATACATCTGAGAAGTTCACTTCTCTTTTACCCTTTAGAAAACAAAGCCAACAAAGTTACACGTGCCAACGGATCTGTACCATAACCTTGTCAAGAGGGCTGACTTTGGAGTAGCTCTACTCTGAGCCAGGGTACTGAGGATGCATTGGTAGTAGGAAGGCACCTTGCAGTTTACTTTTGACTAAAATTGAATCTGTCATACTCTACAAGGCAACAAAAGCACAATGAGAAGAAAAGAAAAACCAACACTGCTGCAAACAAAATCAAGACCCTGGCTTAAACCTGCCCTGCTGATGAAAGACAAAGCACAGACAAAACTGTCAGAGATTGAAAGCTTCTATAGAAGGCAGTAAGAAAAGGTTGCCTCATATTCTTGTCCTATAAAGTAAGACTGACACCTTCATGCAGTGAACCACTCCAGCATGGAGGCCTTGGCAATGAAAAAATTTACTGGAAATTTTATTTCTCTGGAAAACTTATTCCTTTTTAATTATACTCTAAGTGAACCTACTTAACTAACAAAATAGCAACTTACAGTAATACTCAAAATGGAAAACTGTTAGCAGAAGCAGCTCCCTGAGAAATGCTTTCAAGAAGTGGTCCTGAAATGAAAACTCATCTAACATCTGAAAATATAAGCAAAATCACCATGCACCTGCATTTAAGGCTGTTATGAATTGACATATATTGGATTGGACATCAGTTAATACAGAAGCTGATATCTTAAACCAGCTCTGTAATAGAACCTTTCCAGCACCTAATCACATACACTTTCAAGTGAAAAATAATTTTAAGGGCAACTCCAGAGCAAAGCTGCCAATCATTTCCCCAGTTGGTAGATGAGAGATTCAGTTCAGTCTTTCACAAATGCCTCAGCACTGCAGTGCTGATATTGGCAAAAATACAATTGCATCAGTGAAACACACTAACATCAGAATTTCTAGTGGCCTAGTGTCATGCTTGTATCTACCAGAAATCTGCTGTATCTTTGCAGCAAGAGCATGCAAAACTAACTATCTGAATTCAGCTAACACACGAAATTGGTAATGGCAGGCTTTAAAACAAAAATCAAAAACCTTCGCCCTGCAGCCAAAACCAGTTTCATGTTCTTCTGTGCAAGGGGTCAGTGCTCCTGTGAAAATGCCCAGGAGTACACAGGAAAGTAGCCAAATAGTGTTGACCACAGATGTACTGGATATCTATGTCCAGTTCATAGTCTTGGATGGCAGGACTCCAGCTAAGCTCCAGACACCACCTACAGCTCTCCACTTGTCCCACAGCAAGGTTTATGCAGGGCTCAAGGGAACAGACTGACCATCGGAGCAGGTCCTGTACCAATTGTACAACAAACGGGTCAGCAATCATTTCCCAGTAACTCTATCTGCAGTTCTATAAACAAGTGTGTTTTTTCCATAAATATCAGTAAGCTCATAAAAAGTTACAGAATGGCAGAGGTTGGAAAGGGTTTCTGGGCATCATGGGGTCCCAAAGCCCCGTTTCAAGCAGGGTGAGAACAGACTGGCCTGGGCACTGTTTAGGATACCGCCAAGGATGGAGACTCTTCCACCTCTCCGGGAAACGTTCCAGTGCTCAGTCACCCTGAGCAAACAGTGCTTCCTGGTGCTCAGAGGAAACATCTTCAGTTTCAGTCTTTGCTCATCACCTCTCATTCTGTCAGCAGGCACTGACGGAAAACGCCTTGGCACAGCCTTCTTTGCACCCTCCCTTCAGGTATTTACATAGAGCCTTCTCTTCTCCCGGCTGGACAGTCATTCAGCCTTTCATCATAGGAGAGATTATCCAGTCCTTAATCTCTACAACACACTGGCAACAACTGGCAAGATATTTTTCTGCTACTATATTAATCCTTTTCTCAAAATCTTTCTTAAAACATCTTTGTTTTAATGCTAGAAAACCCCTGCTCTACCACTTAAGTGAGTTTCACTCTTTCTTTTGCCAACCAAAACCAACACAAAATGTGACAAATCAAATATCCAGCATCTAAAGAAAAACCCTGTCCACCCCTTTTTTAGCTCTCTTCCCTCACCAGGGCAAAGGGTCAGTGGCCAGAGGGAAGAGCAGCAGGACCTTGCATTCCATGTGCCGCCCCCGAATCCAACTCACCTTTCTGGATTTAGGTTGTTCAACTTGTTGCGATCCCGGGGTGGGTTTGGCCCAGAAGAAGCCCACCAGCGGCAAAGCGGAGAGCACATCAGAGAGCACCCCGAGGTGTGACTTCTGCTTCTGCTGCTGCCTGGGCCCCCTGAAGTGGTACCTGTAGGACAGCACCAACCCGAGCGAGAAAAACACCAGCACGGAGAGCAGCACCTCCTTATTAGCGTAAGTCATCAGGTCTCCACACTTTTTATACACGTAAATGAAGGAGGCGATACCCAGAAAGGTCCACATCATGAGGGTCACTGATCCCGGCTGTTGTTCCAAAGCTTCACCGCAGATGGATGCTGCCGAAAATAAGGTTTCGTGGAAGGGATGAAAAAATGTATCTATAGAAAAGAGACGATTTCTTCTCCAATGGAAGGTGGGGAGATTTCAATGAAAAACAAGGAGCCCTAGAAGAGGAACAAGCCCCACCTCGCCAGGCTGCCACGGGAGCCTGGATAGAGGTTCCTACACCAGAAAAAAAAGACTACATAGAAACGTCTTCTCAAGAATCCGCTCCCGGACACGCGATGGCGGAGGAGATGGAGCTCGTCCCACCGCCCCCCGGGTCACACCTCCGCCGCCCCTAGCCCCCCTCGGTGCCGAGACTGTCCTCCGCTGGCGGCGGCGATGCGGCCGGAGCCCTCACGCCCAGGGATGAGGCAGCGGCGCCGGGCGGGGCGAGGAAGGTGCACGCCCAGGGGGGCGCGGCTGATGCTCTGCTCTACCTGCCCTCACCAGGGCACCCCGCAGCCGCCTCACGGAGAGACGATGCGGTGCCGCTGCCTCCCTCCTTGATCCGGCGGGGCCTCGCGACAGGAATAGGGGGTGTGGCAGGGAACGAGGGGCAATAAGCGCGAACGGCGAGGGCGGCCCGCGGGAGGGGCGGCCCCGCGGCCATGCTAATCAGTAACGGCCGCCGCCGCCCCGCGGGCACCGCGCGCCCGTGCATCAGCGGCGCCGGCCAATCGGCGGGGCTATGCCGAGATGGCGCTATGGCCGCCGACCAATCGGAGCGCCGGGAGGGCGGGGCTTGGACCCGCCGGGCGATGTGACGCCAAGGGCGGGGCGGGGTTGCCGTGGTGACGAGTGAGGGGCGGGGCCCCTGAGGAGCGCTGATGTGCCGAGGGCACCGGGCGGCAGCACCTTCGCGTCTCCTGCTGGGGAACACGAAAGAAAACACCCATCGGAGAAATCAGAGAATCATGGAAGCGATGTTGGAAGGTTGAGCAACGACGCCTTCCGCTAGACCAGGTTGCCCAAAGCCCCATCCAGCCCGGCCTTGAACATTCTCAGGAATCAGGCATGCACAGCTTCTCTGGGCAGCCTGTTCTCGTGCCTCAGTAAAGCATATCTAATCTAAATCTACTCTCCTTCAGTTTGAAGGCATTTGTCCTTATCCTGTCAGTCCATACTCTTGTGAAAGGTGGCTCTCTGGCTCTGTCGTAGCCCCGTTACATACTGGGAGTGCTGTAAAATCTCCATAGTCTTCTCCGGGCTGAACAACCCCATCACTCTTAGCCTGTCTTCCTTAGAGAGGTGCTCCATCTCCTGTGATCAACTTTGTGGCCCTCATCTGGACTCATTCAAATGGATCCATGTGTGTCGTGTGTTGGGCTCCCCACAGCATTCCAGGTGAGGTCTCACCAGAGCAGAGCAGAGGAGCACAATCCCTTCCCTCATCCTGCTGGCCACACTGATTGTGATGCAGCCCAGGATTAACCTGAGCTTCCTCTTTTAGTGTTGAACTCCTCAAGGGCACTAACCTGTGGGCCTTCCATTTCTCCAAGAGACACTTTTCTTGGGCTGTGTAGTTGTTGCAATACAATACAACAATATCGAATATGTCTGTCTATCACAGCATAACAATATTTAAAAGTGAGGAACCTGTGAAACATGACAGGACTTCAGCAGGAACTGGTGAAAGAATAATCAAAACCAATCACATCCACATGGAGATAAAGGAAGTGAGATCTTTGCAGTGGTAAAACAAATTAGATTTTGAAGAGGGGAAAAACATCTGGTAGCTTCTCAGTAAAATGAGATTAAACCAGTGTGACACTTTTGAATAAATCCAGGTGAGATTGGAAGCCATTAAGAGATGTGGCTTTGGTTCATCCATCACATCAGTTAGTTCAGGCTAAAAGTGAAGATTCTGTGAGCTAAAGAGCTCAAACACAAGTTTTTCTACTTGGTAGTAATATGGGTCTCATCCAACAATGGTGGTTATTCACTCAACAATGAAACAAATTCTGGTGCAGCAGTAGCATACAAAATCATAGACATCTGTCTGTAAAAACATGTTCACAGCAGGAGCTGCTTTTCCCCAGTTTGAACAATGGTTATTACAGCTGTCAGCAAGCTTTAAAACCACTGGAGACTGAACTTTTTAAATACATCTGATTTCCTATGTTCAGTTTATAAATACTTCTTTTGCCTGCTAAAAGGGCCTTCTCCTTATGGTCCAATCTCCACAGATCAAGTTAAACTGTATTTAACCCTTCTGGGTAATTCACGCTAGAGACCAAACACAAGAAGAGCCATAGCCTTCAACTTACTGTAACCAACACAAACCTTCTAAAGACTAAGAAATGTAAATTGATATACATGAACCAACAGTTGCTGAAAATTAATACCAGACTAATGCAAGTCCGTAGTCAGAACTGTACCAAGGAGCAGAACTAGCTGAAGTGCCTAATGGAAGGATGATAGATAAGAAACAGACAAAAGCAGAATCCTTGAATAAAGATACTGGTATGATGGTTTTAAGACAAGAGTAGAATTTCTTCTTCCCCTTTAGTGCCAACTACGCAAAACCCTTCACCCCATGAGGATCCTGCTTGATGCAGCTGTAAGGTTATTTTGGTCACAACAGGTATGTGTAACCCACTGCAGAATATGAACTTTTTGTCTTGTCCAAGTCACCCTGTAGCCACTGTGCCTGAGCCAGAGCAGAGGGCAGCAATCCATAGAAGGTATGAGAAACAGTACGTGTAGGTGTTTCTCTGGCTGCAGGCTATAATTAAATCTTACTAGGTGATCAACAAAACTGTATGCTTATTCTCCTTCCACCCCAAGAAATTGCCCTCTCTATATGAAACACTCATGCAAAATTTCTGTCAAGATTATGTAATTTGTGAGTAATTTTTCTTGATACTTCTGTTTGGAGTGGTTAGTGCTGGGAATTGAAGCAATTACAGATTTTTGACAGATGCATCTGTTCGAGGCTCTGATGCTATCAGAATATTTCTGTATTTCCAGCCATTGAAAATGGGTGGCTCCCTGCCCCTTCTTCATTTACTCTCACTCTCCTGGCTGTGGTAAAGAGCTTGGCATATTTACATTTCTTGAAAAGTAAGTTCACTGTAAGAGCTATCTTTTTTTGCTTATGCTATTGTAAATAAGGTGGGTAGCTAGATAGAGCTACCGATTTTATTGTTGTTAAATGCCATGACCTTATTTTCCAACTTTACAATTTATGTGCATTCCTGAACATTTTACATTTCTTTTTCTACAAAGATCTAGAAAAAGATCTCACTATGCATCCTTGTCATTAATTAATTAGTAATGGTCTTCTACCTGCACAGGTAAATAGATGGAGCAAGTCTGGTGTGTAGACTGAAAGACAAAAGAAAAAGATCTATTCTTGTGTTTCACTCATCACCATGAGAAGCATCAGAACTTGGTAAATGTTTGGATGAGGCGTGGTAGGGATTCTGAAGAACTAGAAGGATAATTTTATGAAATTGCAGTTACTCAGAATCAGAGATGCTTCAAGCTCTGAAGCAAGAGGCCACTTATATTAAAAGCCATAATCATTGTGTTTATATCAGTGGGTGTGTGAAGGAATAAAAAACCTGCTGCTCTTTATGTGGGCATTTTATTGAGAAGCTTGGTGGTTAAATTAATTTTTTTAAAAAGTAATGAAGCTCAGCAGGATATTTTCAGGACTGATCACAATGAACTTGGCAAATGTTTTCAGAATTATTTTATTGAATGTAAAAAGAACAGTTTAGTGTCTGAACAACAGCAAAATCATTATCAAATATATATGTAAAGCATGAAATGGAATTATATTAAGAAGTTAAAATATTATGCAACACACCATGAAAGTTCATCCTGATGATATATTGTGTTTTTAAAGTGTACCAGGGGATGTTTAGCAATATTTTCTCTCTATTCCAGAAGGAACATTGTGAAATCATTTGTCTCTTATTAATGCATAATTAGGGAATTAAAGCCACTAGCTATTATGTTCTTTGTAGCTAGATAGTACAGAATATTTAAAAGGGTACCTATCTGGGGGCAAAGCTGTAATTCCTAGGGAATCCGGGCAGTAATTTAAAGTTATTTGGGTTTGAGGGACACAGGCAACACACAGGCTGTGGTGTAGCCAGTGGCTACATAACCTATGGCAGCCCCCAAAGCTACACCTATAAGCATTTGTCCCCTTCTTGGTTCTGTTTTCTATGTAAGGCTGGGATTATGCTGTCAATTTTTCTATCATTTTGTCTCAGACTTCACGTGGTGATTTTTAAATATACTATCAATATGTTTACCTCTATTTCTTACTCTATAGAGTCAGTGGGTGTTCAGCCAATGATATCCATAATCCCAAGTCAGATGACTTGGATGGAAGGAAGGAAAGGGAGAGGCTAACTCCTTATTTTAAAATTAAAATTCTCACACCAGTTTGTTTTATGTTTTTCTCTGATTTTGCTGATATGTTTCACATACATTTCCTAGTTGTTCCTTGCTGAAGACAGCAAAATGTTTTTACAAGGCACTACAATCTTCAGGCTTATGGTGAGAAGATGGTGATGTAGGAGTAGGGTTAATAGGTAGCAGATAGGCAACAGATCATGAGAAAGGAAAAAAGGGTTGAAGAACCAGAAAACAGAGTTAGGGTGGAGAATCATTTCAGCATTGCAGCAGCATTTTTAGAAAATGTTTTCCTTTTAAGCATTTAAGCAGCACTAAACAGAAATGCAGCCTCAGTACTGCTTTATCTCCACATGCAATCCAAACTCATTCTCTTTATGAGAATTCTTTCTATGACTACAGAGGCTGCTTCACTCCATTGTTTGCTTGATAAGTAGTTTGTTTCTACATAGCTGGAGCTCAGAGTCACCCAGAAGACAATCACATCCAAGTTCAATATCCACAATGCTGTAGCAAGAGGTGCTCTATGAACAGAAGAGCAGGGCGTATTTGTGAATTCCTATGAGGTGGAATTGCAAATTACACATCTACAATAATCCATCCATGCTCTAGAAATTCAGAACAGGTGAGTTCTTGAAGGCAGATAGGAAGCACAAGCCAGAAAGCTAGAAGGGAACAGGAGAGAGCTTAGAAAATACTAAAAAAATACAGACAAACAAACTTACAGGAATTAATCCATATCAACTCTGCATTGAGTAACTTTATCCTGCTGCTGAGCAAACTTACTAGACCACAAGTCTGATGTGGGAGCTTAGCCTGAATAAAATGAGGATCAGGGCTTATGGCTCTTCTGCAACTCCGTGAAAGGAGGTTTTAACTAGATGGGTGTTGGTCTCTTCTCCCAAGTAACAAGTGACAGGATGAAAGGAAATGGTCTCAAGTTGTATGTACTAGGGGAGGTTTGTATTGATTATTAGGAAAAAAATCTTCATGGAAAGGGTTGTCAGGCTGGAATAGGCTGCCCAGGGAAGTGCTGGAGTCACCAAATGTGGAAGCATGTAAAAGAAGAGTAGATGTGGTGCTTGGAGACATGGCTTAGTGGTGGACTTGGCAGTGCTGTTAATGGTTGGATTTGATGAACTTAAAGGTATTTTCCAATCTCAGTGATTCTATTCTATGAATCCCAAGAGGGTTAATTGACACATACTAAATTCTACATGACTTCCTAACAAATAATACTGCTTGCCAATAAAAACCCAAATTATTTGACATCTAAGATGGGTGAAATTTATGACTGAATATTATAGGTTGGAAATGTCAGTAAGAATGAGGATGGCCTGTAATTGTAGACTGTAGAGGAGCATGTTACAGCAAGATGTCTGACCTACAAAACAAGGAGAGGATCCACACAGCTAGCAAATTCCTTTTAGCAGGGTTTTTGCTTGCTTGCTTTGTAAACTAAATATTGTCTCTTTAGACTGCAGGAGCATGTGATAAAGCCTTCTGAAAATACATAATTTCAAGTTGCAGATAAGTTCTTCCACTCAGTTATGTATATTTTCTCTGTCATCCATTTTCCCTGTTTCTTTTCAGTCTCTTCTGCATCTAGTCTAATTTCTCATTAGGGGGTGCAATTGGTTCTTAATCTTCAAAAATTGAAAAAAATACTCCTAAACAAAATGCACTTTTGGATTTACCTCTGAAGTCCAAGCCAAATTTAGAGGAACTTAACATCCCTTCTTTCAATTCCTTAAAGATACTGATCTCTACAGTGACTCACCCTGACCGGGTGAGGTGGTGAAACAAAGAGGCCACTTTGTTCAGGTAACTTTTGTTTTCTAAGCAAAAACTCTTAAGGCAGGGTAAACACTATTGAAGAGCCAACCGCCAAACCCAAAGATTTTTTTATGAAAATGCATAACAAATACAGAGCTAGAACTAATAAGCTACTGGCTCACTGGCCATGGTAAGATGTCCTAAGGCTCTTTGCTTGTCAGAAGAGAGCATGAGTCAGACTTCCTCTGCTCTGTGGAGCAGAGACTTCCTCAGTACTGCTGAGCTGCTCTCTTCTGATCTCCTGATTTGTTTTTTGTCTTTCATATCAGAAGTCTCCTCTAACCTTTGTGCTAAGCGTTAGAATTTCAACTGCTTCACTTATATACTTATTTGCCTTACCTGGTGAGCTTTCATATATTTTTTCACACCTTAATACTTTTCTCAATAAAAGTTGCTGAAATTCACTCACCTATATGAAACTTGGCTTTCAATGAGAGGCAGTGGAAATGGAATGAGAGCCCCTGTATGAAAGGCTGCTCTGCCTTCTCACATGCTGTTCCTACACCAGAGGAATATAACCTGTACCTCAGATGAAGCTCACTTAATCTCATTTAATCTCTACTCAGGTTGCCAGAACCATGGCTCAAACCCCCTTCACTCCTGCAATTATAGTCAGCTGCCCAAACTGCTGCTGTCTCCACCCTTCAACTCTAGATGGGGACTGCTAAATGTCCTCTAGTTCTGCTGCAGCTCAAGCATCTTCCACATGTTTTTGTCAATGCCAAGTCCATGTCCCATGGATTCTGCTTTCCTTAGCTTAGAGCAGGTCCCTGGCTCACAATTTTATCCTTTTACATATAAGATTGGAGTGATTTTTGAGACTACTGATGAGCAAAATCAGGCTTGCTGGGTTCCTTTCTTCCTCTGGGGAGAGGCTGGGTCCCTCACAAGTGATGTCCTGGACAGGCAATGGACATCCTCCGTACAGCCATTGAAGAAGTCAGGCTTTGTAGAGCTGCTGCCTACTACAGCCAGTCACAAGCACCTATCCTGGTGGAAGGCCAAGAGGATTCACTCTTAAGCTGGGTAATCTCCCTTCCCTGACTTAGTCACTAAGAGTGAAGGCAAAACATGCAGGTACACGTCAAGGACTGTGGGAGAAGCATTGTCTCCGAGACTGCTCTACCCATGGTAGAGTGTGGTCACTCTTTAGATGCTCCAGAGCCCCAGTGCCAAAATGTAGATGAGTATGCCTACATTAGACCCTTGTAGGGAATGCTTTAACAGTATTTACAGCCTCCTACAGAACTTTGTACTTGTGTGTAATGAGCTAATAGTCACCTCTAGTGGGAAAAGAACCCATATCCCTTTCCTCCAGACATGAAGTTTCAGCTACAATTAATGCATTTCCATTGCACCCTCTTGTAATAGACCTAAGTTACAACAGCTGCCAGGTGCTTGAATCTCCAGGATGGCAGCAGAAGTAACCAGCACTCATCTACCTTTCAAAAGGAGAAAGGAATGCATAATGAGCACAAATGCATTTCAGGGGAAATGTAAACATCAAGAAACATAAACACTGGATTTACCTGAAATCACACACATTTACCTAAAGTTATCTAAGTTTTCTGAGCTAAAACTGATTTTTCAAGAACATTTGTTGCCTTCAGCTTTGATCAAGGCTGGAGAAATTCATGCTGTATTGCTCGGAAATGTCCGGATCCTCAGGTTGAGCTTTTGATTCTCCAGGCAAACAGCTATCACTCTGATTACAAAAGTATTTTTCTGCACAGCACTCACCATTGAGAAAATGAGAATGGAGATGCGTTGAAAATCAACATCTAAAACAAATTTTATAAGTCTTGCACTTTAGACTTTTGTATATCAAGCTCTCAAGATTGGAAAAAAACCCCACACAAAGTATCTAGGGCCAAAATGCACGAAAAAGGGTTAAACAGGGATTTAAGTACTGCTCTGTATGGTGCAGTCATATATGAGCAGCGCTGGCCTAAGAGAGATCTGCAGTTTAGACTCAGTAACCTCCGCTGTAAAAAGGGGATATCTGGGGGTTTAACTTTCCTGTAAAGGCATGGGAAAAAATTCTGTTGTCAGGTGCTGCTGTATTTCTTTCTAGAACCAGACTTTGTTTCCTATTATCTCAAAAGTTGAAGTAACTGATAGGATATTTTCAGTTGTTTACTTCAATACATGTTATTATTAACTATTGTGTATAGACACTATTGAAGTTACTTTAGAATCCTAAAAACAACAGAGGTCTGGCTGTCTAAGCAAAAACTACTCTGGGGCCGGGTGCTCATCTCCAAAGGGTGCCCAGAAGCGCTGCCATGTGAGCGAACCCTTACTGCAAAACCCTCTGCAGACCTATCCAGGCAGATCCCATTTCCAGCGCAGACTTTGCTTGTGGCTGGTACCCCCCTCTTGTGGACTTTTGCTAAATTACAGACCAGAACTCCTGTGTTTTGTCTCTGAATCAGTCCCAGCCGCACTTCTGCGAGTTTGCGACAGAAACGGACCAATGCTAAGGAGGGAGGGTTTTGGTAGAGAAATTTAACTTATTTTAAACTTAATCACTAATTTCGGTTTATTTGGACTTCTCAGTCTATGTCTTCAGCTTTTTCTGCTTTTTCAGTTTTATTTTAACTGGTTGATGCAGCATTTTTTAAAATAACTTACAGGTACTTGAGGTTCAACTCACGCTTTAGATATTTTTAGCATCACAGATCTTCAAAGCTCTCTTGAAATTTTAGTCAAAACAAAATGAGGGACTGGTATGGAAAGTAGCAACTGTGAAATTCACTAACCGTGCATGAAAGTGTTGTAGCAAGAGGTATTACAGCAGTAATTTTAGGATGTGTAAATGAGCACAGCAAGTAGGAAAAGTAAAATAATTTCTCTGTGGTATATGGTATTGCTGATGATGATGCCAGAATGGCCTGTGGGAATTTGTGTTCTCAAGGACAAAAATCAACCTTAATAATTGAAGGAAATAGAAGAAAAAGAGGACTATACCTGATTTCTTAGACTTGAGAAAATGCATTTCACTACAATATTTAAGATATTGATTGTGTTGAGTTTGTCAAATAAATAACTGAGAAGTGACTAGATAGTAGCAAAGAAACACCCCTGGAAAAATAAAGTCCTGTGTGCTAATGAGTTTCTTACTCAAACAGCAGTGGCTCAAAAGCAGTGGCTGCCAACAGATCCAGAGTCATTCAAATGGAGAGTAAGGCCCAGATATTTAGTGCTGAGTGTGATTAATGCCCGGAACTGATCTCTGATGAGATGATAGAGACATGAATTTATGTCTGTAAATCAGGTGTCATGTACATATTTTAGTCAACCACAAGCTATGCTTTTATTCAACACAAGTAATTGGGTTAAATACAGAGGTAATTGGTTGACATAAGATGGTTTGTATTATATGTGACAGTTTAAATTACTGTGTCCCCTCATGGAACTCAGTTCTATGAATTTGTATTCTCTTGTGGTTTCAAAATCAGCTGTTTATCAGCTGGAAAATTGTGCTAGTAAAGTAGAGCTAATGAATGAAGGAGTTCTCCTTGCACTTGTGAGATGCCCTGTGAGCATCTATAAATTGCCAGGAAACTAAGGGAAACTAATTAAATGAAATATTGGGAAAAATCCCAAACACAAAAGCAAAGTACTTGACTGTGGCAGAGTCAACTGTAGATGTCAAATTTGATGGTAAAAGCAGGCTGGCATGTGAGTGTTACAACAGCCTAATTAAAAATGCTAGCTGAAAACCTTAAAGCAGTATGCAGTTTTTTGCCTTGCAGAGGGAAAAATTTGTTACTTCTTGATAACTGACATAATGAAATGAAGGTTAATATGCCTCTACCAGTGGAATGACTGGGAAAGGGGAGGGACTGCTTCTTCCATGAGCAAGTACCTGAGCTGAGCTTGTAAAGAGAATTCCCAAAAATACAGTGACTGCAAGAAGATGAAGAAAAAAAAAAAAGACAAGTCTGAAGTGCATCAGAGTGTGGTGGTGCATCCCACTTTCTCCCCCACAGTCTCAGTATCATCTGTTCCTAAGGCCTTGACCTTGATGAGCAGCACCTGGGCTCAGCTTCTCTTGAGCTTATCAGAACACTGTCTGCTCCCAGGAACCAGTGCTGTCTAATGAGCTCCTACTTTTTTAACAAAAGCATTGGAAATTTATTTTTCTTGCCTGAATAACAACCTGAATAAGGGCTCGTTATTTAACTTTGAAAGAAAGTTACTGACCCGAATTGCAGCCAGGATAGAAAACTACTCTTGACTAAAGCCAACTGTCTTGCAACTCTATATGCAGCACTCCAAAGTGAGACCCTTGGAGCTCTCCTGGACTGCAGCAGCTGGAAAAATCAAAATCAATCTGAGTGGGGCCTCTAAGAGCCAGCAAACTCTGTAATTTGCTAAACCTGAAGTTTGCTAAACTTGGAGGACAGCTGAACAATGTGGCTGATATCCCCACACCTTAAGGCTCAACCCTTCACCCACTAAGAAGATGCAAAGGCAGGCATTGTTGGGACATTGTAATTCCCTGAACTCAAGGGGAATTTTTCACAGATATACCTTGTACAGGCCCCTTCATGTCTGTGTACATGAAAGTGTGATTATGCTATAGCAAATGTACTAGGAATGTTGCTCTGTTGCTCTCCTAGATTCTTAAGTACTTCAGATCTGTAAGCAAGTGAGGCCTGTAAATAAGTTACTGTTGTGGTATCATAAATTCTATATGAATCTTATATGTCAAGTAGTTTAACTTCAGTTATCAATTAAGTGATGTTAAGTGCTGTTAAGTGCTGTTAAGGTTAAGTGCTCTTAAGATTAACTGCTGTTGGGCCCTTAGGCATTTACCTGTTGGTCAAGTCTGGGCTCTGTTTAGTGCAGGGACAGGAAGGTCTTTCATATTCCTCTTTATTCTTACCCCTCCTTATCCTTTTCTCACCACACTCACCCCTCCCTCAGCCTGTATATATATAGTTTTGGGTTTATTTTGGTTTGGATTAAATGATTGATTGATTTTTTTTTTTTTTTTCTGTTTCTCTGTGTTCTTTAACCACCTGGTAAGTAATGGAGTGAAAACTTGCCAACAAACTTTGTCATAAAGCTTTTGCTTTTATATTATACCTGGTTTTGCCAATATTTCTCCTTTGAAGGTGATTCTTTAAGTGACCTTAAAACAGTCATTTGCAAGACAGAGGGAGCAAGAAGAGCCTGGAAAAGGAGACCTCTTCTGTTTTATCATCTACAGCAACCTTTCCATCTCTCTTTCAACAGTCTGAGTTTTGATGTGAAGAATTGTAAAATTATAAAATGGTTTGGGTTGTAAGGGACTTTGAAAGATCATCTAGTCCAGCATCTCATCTTGCACTAGGTCAGGTTGATCAAAGCCCCATCCAACCTGACTTTTAACAGTTTCAGTGATGGAGCATCCACAGCTTCTCTGGATAACTTGTCATTCCAGCATCTCACCATCACTGTAAAATAATTTCTTCCTTATGTCTAATCTAAATTTACCATTCCTTAGTTTAAAACCCTTGCCTTTTGTCCTGTCACTACACTCCTAGTAAAAGGCCCATCTCCTTTTTTCATATAAGCCCCCTTTAAGTATGGAAATTCTGCAATGAGGTCTCTCGGAGTCCTTAGGCTGAATAATCTCAACTTTCTCAGCCTTCCTTCAGGTGCTCCAGCCCCCTGCCACCCTTGCCACTCTCCTGACTTGTTCCAACAGTTTCATGTCTTTCTTGTACTTTCTTGTACATCCAGAGCTGGATGCAGCTGGAGGTGGGACCTCACCAGAGTGGAGGTAGAAATCACAACCTGCAGGACACAGGATACAGACCAGGATACTATTGGCTTTCTGGGCTGCAAGTGCATAGTGCCAATTCATTCAGAATTTTTTTTCTACCAGTATCTCGAAGTGCTTCTCCATAGGAACTGCTCTCAATCCCTTCACCTCCAGCCTGTTTTGATGTTGGGGATTGCCCCAACCCAGGTGAGGGATCTTGCTCTTGGCCACGTTGAACTTAATGGGCCCACTCCTCAAGGCCGCCAAAGTCAAGAAGATCTTCAGACTCAGTTGGACAAGATGATATTCTGTTTTTTGTTTTTAGTATTTTGTTATGCATGCCACTTCTATTCCTATTGGTTGGTGGCTGGGATGGTTCAAGAGTGAAAGCAAGCAATGTGTTGCTGGATAACAGTTTCTTCAGCCAAAGCTGAAGTGCTTCTGCTAAAAGTGGTATCAATGACATGAGCCTCATTCTTCACTATTTTCCAGAGAGCCAGACACAGGTATCAGGAGGGACTGAGAGATGAGCTCAGGGTGCTCTGACAGAAGAGCCAGTGGTAGCAGGACTGGAAAAATACCCTGTTTCTCAGGTAACTGGACACAGAATTCTCCCTGCTGCCCATGAAGCCCTCCCTTTTCAGCCTACTGTAGTGCTGACTGAGCTTTCCCTATAGTCTTGGTTGTTCCTTAGTCTTGCCAGCCCTAAATAAGCCTGAACACAGACCATGTTCTGGCATTTGAGGAATCCTGGTGTGTAATTATCTAATGGGCTGTAGCAATTCAAATATTCCTGGGAGATCTGGTCTGAGAAAACAGTGCTGGGACTTTACTGAGAGTAACAAAGACAAAACATGTTCATTAGAATCGTGTCAAGTGAGGTCTGTCCATTAACTTTCTCTGTGTGAGATGCCAGAAGGCATTCTTGTTATTTGGAGCCAGATTCAAACAGAAGACCCCAGAGAAGTCCAGATTTCACATTCAAAACCATGCAAGGATTGTTCTGACAAGTAGACCGAGCAAGGAGCATTTGAATTAGTGGGCAGCTCTGCTGTGAAAAAAAAGTCATTAGCTAAGGTCAAAGTGATTTGGGACTTATTCATGCCACTGTGCTATAAAGAAAAAGGGTTGGCTACATGAATAAGGGTATTTTTTATCTCCTCTACATCCTGTTCCCAAATACAGTTGATGAGCTAAATATTTAAAAATCAGCTAATACCTTTTAGAAAACTGATCTCACCAACAAAACTTCAGTTTCTCTGGATTTCACTATGTTTTTTTTCTCACAGATCAGACTGAACATTTTTGCTCAAGTTTGTCTTGTCCAATGACATTTCTTGGTAAAGTTTCCTTTCCTCTGGCAGCAGCAGAACTGTACTTAGTGCTTAAACACAATGTGATGGCAGATTAAAATTGATGGCAGATTCAGCCTACCTCATATATGTGCCCCTCACCCTTCTGTGGAATCAGTACTGTAATAAGGCAAGTTGTATTTAGGGTCAGTCCATTTTTGGATTTTTGCCTTAAAACACTCTGGCATTAGCTGTGCCTTAAAGGTTTGGTGGATAGCCAGAGTCAGAACAATTTCAGCCAACCAGATTTAATCTGTCACTGCATATGTGTCAAGGACCTAAAGGTGAATCTGCAGCTTCAGGAAAAATCTTTTTTAATCTGATTTATTGTCATCTGTGAAAACTTGGTATCACTCTTTTTTTTCTGAAGTAAATTGATGTTTTATTTTGTTAGCTTCTCACTGTTTGAAATATTCAAAAATAAACCATACAAATATATATTTTCCTCAAAAAACCCCAACTCTCATTATCTCACAAATGTCAAGTATTCCTATTTGTCAAGAATTCTGATTTTTTTCTAACATTTTCTTTTGCATTTCCAACTAGCTCTGTAGCAGTTTCCATTATGTGAAGTCCTGCCTTTGCTGTGGCAGTACCAAACATGTTTGAGATTTCTGCTCCATTTCAGACTTTCTGCTGATTTGCATTTATTTCTTTTCCAAACCTCTTCAGTTTCCTTACTTGTCTGCTGTGTCCAGATGAAGATCAGTTTGAGCAATTCTCCCTTTAGTCTTGTTTTATACAGTAGAATCAGACACATTGTTCTTCAGTCCTTGAGAAAAACTAGAAATGTAGTATGATATTTTAGTTTACTTTATGACCTACCCCAGAGCAAAATGCTAACGAGAAGTAAAATCTTTAAAGCCTTTAAAAGTTCACTGAAAAATTTTGAAATACTATTTACTAGTTGTTACCCTTCCCACTCAAATAGATCATCAAACTGCAAGGCCTTGCAAGGATTTTTTTCTACTGGAATAAAAATTGTTTATAAAAATTTGCTGTGCTCTTAGTATAACCTTGTTTATTTGTGAACAATGTACATAGATCCCGTTTCTATGCAGGCAGAAGCAGCAAATTCTGGTGGGATGTTTCATTGTGTGCATGATTCCAGGGACTGATACCAAGAAGACCAACTCTCAGCTTCTCCTCAAGGTCACATCCATAAGTCTTTCCTCTGCCTTTCTGCTGTTCATATTCATAGCTTTCAGGCTATATCACAGCCTTTTTCCAACCACCTTAACCTTTTTGAATTTATCTTCCTTAGTTCTGGGTATTCACATTCCTGTGCATTTGAAAATGGGTCTGAACAGAGAGTCTATTGCTGTGATCTTCTCAGGGAAATAGTAGGGAATTTCTGATGCTTTAAATTCAAAACAGCATGGCAAAAACACTATTTGAGATTATATTAGGAATTTTATAATCACAAATTAATATTATTTGGAATTTTTCCTTTGTACCCACTGTCTTTTAATAAAACTTAAGTTGGAGAAGTCAAATTACCAACATAATCATTGTTGGTAATCAGAAAGGTCAAAAAATTCAATCTCTGGCGCTTACATAAATCCAAAAGCTACCACTGGAAAGACAACCTTTTAATCAGACTTTTACTTGCTTTCCTGACTAGCACTCTTTTTAATCCTTAGATGAAAAATTAAAGCAAGTGTTGCAACACTTCATGAGCCAATAGAATAGCTGGGAGATCCTAAAAATTTCATCACCAATGCATCAGACCCAAACTATGAAATTTGCACAGTCAGTAAGGCTGTGGTTCAAAACAGAAAGTAAACATTAGGGAAAAAAATAAGAAGAAAATATAAAAAGAAATCAGGCATCCACAAAGTTTCCCAGGATTAAGTAAGATTCCTGGTTTTTTAAATTTTGAGGCTTTTTGTACAGGTTATGGGGGAAAATACAAATTATTCTATAAGAATATTTATAATATTTCCCCCAGCTGTCAAACTATCCCATCTCAGCTGCAAAAATAGCAATGTTCTCAGTGCGGAAATAATAGAAGCCAAAATCCAATTTTAAAAATTCCTGGAAGTATTAAGTACCTTTTTTTTTTCCATCACAGCAGCTGAGATAGCCTTTTCTTGCTGTATAGAGGCAACCTGAAAATTGTCTGAAGATGGCAGAGCCCTGCTGAACAAGGTCAGCTCCCACAAGAACTTCACTTGTCTTTGATTCTCACTCTCAACATGAGTCACATAAACAGCAGTGGGCAGAGCTGTAACGAGGTTGAATGCTTCCTGGATAAAATCCCTATGTGATGACCCTTCCTAGGAGTGGGAATAAAGTGATACTGCCTGGCTTTAATAAATGTGATGGAGAGCAGTGTAAATATGGGCCAGAAGGCAAGCAGGAAGTGCTGTGCCTCACTACACGGGGTGTTTGTGCCTGTAGTGCTGCTGCTCAGCCCAGCCAGCTCTCAGGACCACATCTGTACAGCTGGGCTGCTCTTCCTGCACGTGTGTGCCTTACCCCCAGCAGCCTGAGGCAGGTGTCTCCCCTGAGCCACTTCTGCAGTGGTCCCTTAGTGAGCCAGAGGAGAGAACATACATCATAAATTGTTAGGTAAGTCCTAGCTGCTACCACACATTCGTGATTGTCCTGAATCAGTCTTTTTTTGGTTTTTTTTTTTTTTTTTTTTTTTTTTTTTTTTTTTTTTTTTTTTTTTTTTTTTTTTTTTTTTTTTTTCCCATGAAGTCTGAGGTTTATTTTAGCAACATTTGGGAGACCTTCCCTTGATCAGAATTAAACCACTCATTTAAAAAAGGGGCTCAGCATTTTATCTTGCTTCCTTTTAACACTACTTGGCCAAACAGGACAGCTTGATGACTTCAAAAACCATTTTTTCCCAGGATGCAACTGCAAAGAACCACCCTTACCTTTGTCTTTTATACCTAATTACATCTAATTCGCTTGCCCAAGCATTTCCTGTTTGGTGTTTTGTAAACACTGCAGTGTCCCCTCCAGGCACAAGGGAAGGTAACTTTTAATTTGGCCCTGGTTTGTTGGGGGATTGGACCAGCCTACCTCCAGAGGTCCTTCCAAACTGAATTATCATATGACTTTAGATTTCTTACCTGCTGAAAAATCACTGTTGCATAGTTTTACTTCAGCAGTTATTATCTCTCCAGGATGATTATCCTCTTGTTCTTAACCTTGCACTTGCTCATTGACACAAATTTTAGTCAACAAGGTTAACTTAGGAAAAATATGTCAGTGTTTTCTCTGCTAATCAGCAAATAAGATCACTATGACTTTCCCAGATAATTAGGTCCTTTATGAATATTAATGTGCATTCAATAATTAATGTCAAGCAGTCTTCTCACACCAAAATTTTCCTGCTTGTATTTTTGCAGAGCTTTTAAAGCACCAGGGGAAAAAACCTCCAGCTGAGCAACAGAGGCAACAACACACTTCCCACTCAATTTAATAATAGGCTTTTTAATATATTGTGAACAAAAACCATATAAGAAAAAGATGCAATACAGAACAAGCCATAGGTAACTTCACAGATAAATACTACACTCAGGTTACAACTAAAATCAGTATAACTTTCATGTTTAAGTATCCCCCCCTAAAGTAATTGCTGGATAGTTCTAAGGAGCTAAAAGGAGCAGGTCTTCTCTGCAGCTTAATGGTAAGGGTTTCATGAACAAAAAAGGGCTAAGGGGCAAGACAGAAGGGGAGGTTTTTGCAGGTATCCATGAAAGATGAGTATCTATCATAGATTTTATCCATGGGAGCTTTACTGTACTACATGCTTTCTAACCATTTGCATTTGGGGTTCTGTTTCTGCAGTTACTGAGTTGTAATTGTCCTCTTGGGAGGAAAAGTAGGATGAAGGTTAACAGCACTTTCAAAGGATAACCATGGCATCATCTGGTAGCCCAGGATGTGAGAAAACAAAGTTCAAGTGCCATTACTCTGGAGAAGGTGTTAGTCTAGAGCTCCCTCCTCTTTGCTATCACTTTATTTACTACTGCAGGATATTCTGGGAAGTTCTGCTTTGTATGACACGTGAATATTCAGTAGGACAAGGAAAGCAAATAAGTATACTACAATATGGTCGTTAAAGCATTGGAGAAGTGGGTGCTTTACCCAACTCTTCCTGGTATTTAATCATTTTATGGAATACATAGTTTAGAACTTTTCCCCTGAACAGCTGGGTGACTGTAGTACTTACCTAGCCAATTCCAGTGGCCTGCAAAAAAAACTGGAGATGTTTCAGGTCTAGGTGAATGCTTCACTTCTGAGCTATTATGGATAAAAAGCAGACATGTCAAACCATGACTGTATAGAATTTCATATCAGCATAAAAATTGTATCCAATCCTGCAGATGAAATAGGAGAGGCAAAAAAATTACCCCTGAATCTGGGGTTTCTGTCTAAATTCAAAGTATCTGGGTCCTGTAAAAATATAGATGTTAGTATCACCAGGTTATGACAATATCTAAGTAACTCTCAGTAATTTTCTCTTTTAAAAAAAAGTATTTACTGATTTATTACAACTAATAGCACCTATTTTTTGGTCAAAATCACCTAAAATGACATAGAATAATTTGAATCCTAGGTTTGTAACTTCATTCTGTAATGCTTTAAAAATGTACAGATTTGAATACTAATAAACCCAGAGTACACAGCAGTCCCTCCCTCCAGCAGTTCCTAGAGAAACTAGGAACCTCAATGAAGAAGAATTCATAAGTTAAGAAATACATGAAGGTAGTTCCTGCACAACTCTTAAGTGTTGAAGTTTTCTGAAAAAAGCCATGAACTAATATAGTTGAAGGATCCTTCTGAGTCTAGCTGCCAGGCAACTTATTTCCTTTCTCTTGCTAAACCAAGACATTCAATGTGTGAAAAGCTCTAGTCTAATCTGCACTATCTTGCACAGCTATGTCAAATCTGGGACCTAGAAGTACACCATTCTCAGTCAGATAATACATTTGCCTCTGATACCACATATCAGCATTGCAGCTCTATAGTCATACTGTACCATTACTAAACCACTTTTTTACTGCCTTGCAATTCCATTTAAAAAAAACCCCAAAACTTGTAAAAACACATAATAATTTTCCAAGAAACCTTAAAGTATGTCTTGAACAATTAAAGACATTTCTTGGCTGGAAGATTTGGTACAGCATACATACATACAGAGGGCAGAAAGAAGAGAGTGAAAACAAGAAAATCATCCCATTAGCCAGTTAGGATAGCACTGATAATTTACTCATTCCTAAATTTTTGTTATTCAAAAATGTGAATTCCTGGGAAGTTTTGAGTGTAGTACAGTGATGTGTGGTGAACAGCTTTGGGAATAATATTGTAAGCACACCTTCTGTCAAATGGTATCAGCAGCAAGAGGGAGCTAAATTTAAATATCAAAGACATTTAAATTGAGACACACACTGGCTGCTGGCCAGAGACCTAAGGAAAGCTGTGTTGTTAGGTTTGTCTTTTAATGAGTTCCTTTTGTGGATCTCAGGGAGCTTGGTAGCAAGCTGTCTGTCAGGATGTAGCACTACAGAGGCAGTGAGATGCGAAACCGATGTGTGGAAGATCAACAGTAGATAAGTATTTTAAAGGTAGTTGGATAGAGGTAACAATTATGTAAACATCAGCAGAAGAGGTCACCCAAGAACAGAGGACTGAGGACAGAGGGGCAGCAGTACCTTTTGAGAAGACTACACCATGAGCTGAGAGGAAATGCTTTGGGGAAAGACACTGAGGGAAGGTGTAGACTGAAACAAAAAGAGCATAGAAAAGTCCTTATGCCCAATGCTGTAAGGTATCAAAGGAGAGGCATTTAATAGTGGTGTCAAGGGCAACAAATACATCAGAGAGGATGAGGATCATGCAGAATGTGCAGGCTTGAACCTTGGTTAGGAAATAGATTTTCAGTGACAGTACAAGGAAGATGTCTGCAAAGAGGAACCATCAGGAACAGACTGAAACTGGCCTAAGACCCAGATCACAGCTATTTATTTCCTTATTGCCACCACTGTCACTTTGTTAATCTGTTTTGTTTTTTGTAACAGTTGTAAACATCAAGAGCTCTACAACCACGAGTTCTGTTTCTATTAATTTGGATAGCACCAAAGGTCAGATGTGAAGAGATACACAGTGGGCCAGGAAGATTTTGTTTCCCAGGAAAAATAAATCAACAGGGTAACTGAAGAATTAATGCACTGAACAGATGAATAGGGAAAAAATGGCACAGTCAGCAAAACAAGAATGGAAATAACAAAAGCTGTTGATTATCATATTACATTGCGGTTAGTGGGTCCAATTAACATTTATTACTTTTGCTGTGTTTGTTTATGAAACCTGCAACTAGTACAGAAAGTTGCACATTAATTTAAAAGAAATCAAGAAACACAGATAATATTGTTTATTGCTTAAAATCAAAGTAGTCACTTAGTAGCTTATCTTGATAAGGCCTTGTTGAAATGGGGTGGCATCTTCTCCACAGACATCAAGCTGAAGAAACCTCTCAGGAACCACTTCCTTAAGCATACCTTCTGCTGCCTTATTTTATTTAGTTTGCATATCATTTTCTAAGCACTTCTTAATTGATTAACATATTTTAAAGTACATTAGGATATAGCTAATACTGACTATGTAAATTTGGTAAATCAAAGTACAACCCACAGCTCATCTGCAATACATTGAATTGGCATTGTGTTTTTCAGGCCTGCCTTTCCCTGCATGCACTCTGCAAAGCTAAACTCAGCAGTAGGGAAGGACAGAGGGTGGAAAGATTTCCAGGGACTCCTCATGTATCTTCTAACAGGGTGCAGTAGATCTTATTTCCCAGTCTCTCCTTCCTTGGAGCCAGCATCTCAGGAAACACCAGCAAGTATCAAACTGTGCAGGCAGGAATGGTCAGACAAGGGCCCTTGCCAAATGATGCCTCTGAGAGAACTTGGAGCTTCACCTGGCTTAATTCTCAGTACTCTCTGCTACAAAATGGGTATAATTATACTCATCTGCCATGCAAAACTGCAATGTTTTCATTAGCTAAGATGTGCTAAGTGTCCGGAAGAAACTTGGCTCACGTAAAATGATTAAAAGGGAACACAAAGGCAGTAGAAGTTCTTAACAGGTCTCTTCAGAACAGGAAGTTATGATCAGATTAAATAGGTGATTTAAAAAAAAATAAATATGCGTGGTATGAAATGCTGACACGCCATCTTCTTATGCCTTGCAGGAGCTTGTGCAGAACCTCCAGGATGCAGGGATGAGCCAGCAGGGGGCTGTCGATGGCAGCGGCTGCCTGGAATGGGGCAGGTCCCAGGATGCCAGAGGAAACCTGGAGTAGGCTCACCGGAGGGATTTACCAGGTACCTTTACAAGCAGTCTTTCGGCAGAGTGCAGTCCTTAGTTATCCATGCCCCAAATAGGCTCAGCCAAAATCAATTTCCCCTGTTCCCAGTGTTTTGAAGTCAAACCATTCACACCAGGGAAATTTCTACTTCAGAAGTGCCTACTGAATAAATAGTTGCTTTGCACTAAGTAAAAGGTAGCGGCAAATCATAAATATATTTATCAAGGCATTCCCCAATTCAACAAGCCAGTATACCTCAATTCTGAACTCACCTGAACATTTGCACTTACACCACTCCTTGATACTTCAATTTTGTCAGGCTCTTTATCAGAAATTTGGATCCTGCAGTCTATCAATCACACTCATCTCATGGCAAGTGGAACTTTAAGGAGAAGGAAAGTGGCTTGCAACATATTCTCTCTAGTCTCATCAAGAGGCAGAAATCTTTCAGATTTTCCTTAGAAAGAGATTGGGAAAGATTTTGTATTGGTCTTCCTGCTGGATTCCTCTCATGTTCTGGGATTTCAAAACACAGTAGTTCTTTTGGGGGGTCTGTCTGTCAGAAAATTCCCCATGTCAAAGGATGAAGAAAGCACCACGGCCAGTGTAGGCATTAGAGAAGGAAAGGAACAGTCTGGAGCCTATTGTAACTGCACAAACCACCACTAAACCATGAGAATTACACAAGCATTGCACAAGGGAGGCTTCACTGGAAGTGTTGCCTCTGGCTCGCATTCCTTTTAAGCTGTTATAAAACTTTAAATATAATTAATAAATAACCAGGCCTCTCAAACAGAGATGAGTCCAAAGCTCTGCCCCCTGCATGAACCGAGTTTGTTATTTCAGCACTGGATATGAAAGTCCAGCGTATCCCCGCGAGCCGCAGCGCTGCTCCCGGCTGCGGGGGCTGCCTGCTGAGGTCAGCCAGACTGGCCCGGCTGCATTGCTGCTGACAAGGAAACAAACCCCGGCGGCTCCCAAAGGTGGGACAGGTTAAACCACTGCCCTCATTCCAGGGCAGGATGGAAGTAACTCCTTCAAACTGCCGCTCGGATGAAGGGCGAGGAAGGTTATCCCTTCCCTTACATCGGGGGATTTCCTGCTCCTCCTCCCGTCCCCTTCCCTTGCAGTATCAGCAGTGGCCTGAGCCACCCTCTTCTCAGGGCTGAGCGCTCAGGACTATAATCGCAGCCTTCATTTCGGTGCCCCTTCAGGAAGGAGGGGCAGGGTAGCAGGAAACGCCAAGGAGTCACTGGATTGAAGGAAGAAACCTCTGCTTTTTAGCTGCCCGACAGAAAGGAATCTTCACCTCTCCCACCGTGCCCTCAAGGCAATTCTCTAAGGGGAAACTCTTTGACAATAGTCCTCCCCTTCTTTCTTTTGTTTATCAGCCTTTGCAAAGCTATCGATTAGCTCTGGCATTAAAACATTCTCAAATTCTTTAAGTAAAGACAAGTTTTTAGACCCGTGTTATACTTTCTAATTTTTATCCACTCACAGTAATTTCTAAACTAATAGAAATCTGCTCTCTGAAACACTGGTTGCAATTATTGTATAGGTATTACCTGTGTTGTGGGGTTCCTTTGTGCCACAGCCACTGCTGTGAAACCTGAATATCAAATTTAAGAATTACTTTTCTAATATAACAGGCTGCTTAATGGGAGTGTCTGGGCTAAAGAGGTAAAACGGGTATGACTAGACAGAGGTATGAGAGTCAGTATAGACTATTGCTAATTAGAAATACTGATAATTACACTTCATTGATTTCAGCTGGGATTTTATTGGAGTTTTTATGTTTCTGAAAATCTGATCACTTTTATCTAAGGGTATAAAAATGCAGCTTCTGACAGCTTTGAAAACATTAGCTGTGGTTGCTGGTCTGAGACAACATTGGCTTAATTTCTAGAGCTGAGAAAATCTCTGTGCATGTCAAATACACAGAAGCTTAAAAAATGAGTACTATAATCTCATGCTTCATATTGTAGTATTTTTCCTAGTAGGTGCAAATTCAATGCATGAAACAAAATAAGCACTGAGTACCAAATACTTAGCAACCAGATGCTTGTAGGTAGAGATTAAGAACAGGAATATTACTGCAGCTTTATAAAATGTTCAGCTGCTACAAAGCAATAATTAATATCAGGTCTTGTTTAGACTTTTAAATTAATGAAGCATGACAAATTGCAGCTCAAAATTGACCTAAGGAGGGCATTAAAATTCACCATAAAATATTTTCCAGGGTGGTCACAGAAGATAAAGCCCAGAGTACATTAGATGGCTGATTTGTCCCCTGGTTGATGATCCATGATTTCAAGACTAACTCTTATAGCAATATATTCTTACAATAAACCAATTTAATATTTTACCATGTGTAAAATGGTGAAAGGCACCTTACAATCTCCTAAGGACCTACTCACAAACTCTGGCTTTGAATTTGGACATATGAGCATACTAAAAGAATCCATGAATTTTCAGATTTTATCTAAGAGTAAAATACATTAAAAGTAAAGAATATTAGATGAAGAAGAGTTAGGATCAAAAAGCAGGTTTTATGCCAAGGATGATGGTGTGTCAGGTAATGCATTTACAAATCATGAGACAATAGCCTTGTTGGTTGCTGCAGATTTCCCTTGTCTTCAAGTGTCATTCTTGACTCATATCCTGGAACATCCAAGAAGAACTGAGACAAAGGTTGGAAAAGGGACAAAGAGGGGATGCTGGTTTAGGAGTTTCATGTACTTCTTATAGACTGATTTTAAAAGTATTGTTTTATCAAAAATTGGGCACTTTAAAAAAAAATCTGCAGTGTAGCTATGTCCTATGTCCAATATGCAATTGCCTTCTCTGCTTTTCTCTCTATTTAATAAGCAGCTCTGTGAAGTTTGGATGACCCCAGATTTTGTAACAAGGTTGATAATCCCTATTGTGCCCAGGAAACATGAAAAATTCACATAAAAATAGGGAGGGAGGAAGGGAGGAAGGGAGGAAGGGAGGAAGGGAGGAAGGGAGGAAGGGAGGAAGGGAGGAAGGGAGGAA
>VZUI01018018.1:0-57114 GCA_013401135.1 Cettia cetti
AGGAAGGAAGGAAGGAAGGAAGGAAGGAAGGAAGGAAGGAAGGAAGGAAGGAAGGAAGGAAGGAAGGAAGGAAGGAAGAAAGATGTTTAAATCAAATTTGATCATAAAATCCTGGAGAGAATATAGGAAGTTTACTGGCCCATCCATACACATTTAGGAAGCAAGCCATTCGACAACTGAAACTCTCCACCCTGTCCTGAAAGTGTGCATTCCTATTACTCTTTAAAATGGAAAAAAAAAAAGCCGATAGGAGGAAGATGAAGTCACAGTGTATTTACAGGAAAGCAACACAATGAAGGTAATTCTTTCAGTAAAGAAAGAGCTAGCAAGTTATTTATCTAGATTCACAACTTGGTTAAAATAAAATTATAATACAATCATGAAATCTACTCCTGTCCCCTTTGCCATCTCTTATTCTAAATAACATTGGCAGATTCTTTGCATTATGTCAAATTTAAGAAGTTAGTCTGAAAGAGAGACAATATGTTCTGCTAATCAATCTGACTGGTGTAAAATCAAGAGAAGAGAAGGCTGGATTATTCCCTTACCTATTCCAGGGTGCTCAGACACAATAGTTGTACGATATTCCTTACAGAACACTTGATAAGCAGACATGTTTTTCTTCTTTGGCTAGTCAGAAGAAGAAAGGAAACAAAGATTTTTAATTATGATAAGATCTTCTCCAATTTAGTAAATTTGGCATTTATTAAAGGCTTAAAAGAAAGACATGGTACTTAGATCTGACACCTTAATAAACAGTCTTTTACACCTTCTGGCTGAATTTAGTCTTCATGAAAGCACAGGAATCAGCCAGAACCAGTCTTAGCACAAGGCTTATCCTGCAAAATGGAACAAGCTGCTATTCTAAATTCAGGATCAACATACAACTTTGTTAATGTATCTCAGTGTTAAAACCTATAGTAAGACCCAGTATCTATTATTCACAAGTACCTATTATAGATCTGTCAAAACAATTTAGTCCTCATGATAATGTTTTGTTCCATTCCTTGCATCCTTACAAAGTGCTTCCATTTGGTAGGAAAGAGACTGTGTAGTACATTGACAGCAAAGGTATTGCAATCACTGAGCTACGATCAGGGAAAAATTCCCAAACAGAATAGGGTAATGGCTGAACAGATTTGGCCTCTGTGTGTCCATTTTCTTATACAAACCATTGTTTCTCTATCTGAACATGCACAAGCTGCTTTCCCCCATTTACTCACACAGCTACAGTTATCTCATTTGTAAACTCGTTCATATGCTAGCTACCATTTCTGCTACTCATATCTTTATGCAGTAACCATGGAAAACTGAATATATAAGTACAGGACAAAACTGGGAATGTGGTAGTTATTACAATTAGAATTTCATTTAAATACAGGAGTAAATGGGTAAATATCTTCAATTTTCAAGCAACAGCTTGATTCCTATTTACAGGAACTTTGATCACTAGTCCAAAAGCCTGCCTGGGAATAGCTAGAGCCAGTCACATTAGAAAAAGATGCAGATGTGCTTGGTACATGACCCACACCAAGCAAAATTAAGTATAACTCTCCCAGAAAACCTCTATTGTCTAAAGACTGACTGTGCCACAAAGCCAGAAGAACATATATTCCTTTTGCTACAAATAGAAATCACAGTGGCTGACACATTTTTCCAAACATGCTTCAATTAAACCATTGATAATTGGTATCAGTTATCCTGTTTAAATTTAACATGCCTTTGTAATGGAGTGCCAAATTCACCATTACTGACCACCCAATTTCTATTTCCCCTCCAATTTTTCCTTACTTTGTCTCTTTCTCTTTCCTTTTCTCTTTCCTTTTCTTTTTCTCTTTCTTTTTCCTTTTCTCTTTCCTTCTCCTTCTCTCTTTCTTTCTCTTTCTCTCTTTCCTTCTCCTTCTCTCTTTCCTTCTCTTTCTCTCTTTCCTTCTCCTTCTCTCTTTCCTTCTCCTTCTCTCTTTCCTTCTCCCATTTCTCAGCCTTGTCCTTCTCCTTGTCTTCCTTTTTCCTCCTCTTCTCACCTTGACCATCTGAGTGAAAAACAGCAGGAGGAGGTGGAGGGACAACATAGGGGGTACTGGGAGGTGGTGGTGATGCTCTTGCTTCTGTTACCACCACAGGAGAGTGCCCAGAACTCTTTTTAGACTTGGAGTGTTTCTTCTCTCTGTGTTTCTCCTTGTCCTTTTTTTTCTTACTTTTTTTTGACTTCTTCTTCTTCTTGATTTCCCGGTAGGAGTCATCTATCACCAGCTCTCCAGCCTCCAACTCTCCACCAGAAGAAGAACCAGACTCTGGCGGCACCTCCATACCTGAAACCTCGTACTCACTTCCATGGCCCTCTGAATGAAGGGAGGTGTCAGCACCAAAATTCTCAGAAGGTGGATGTGAGTCTGGAGGTGGTTTGTGCTTTTTCCGAGATGACTTCAGGAAGCTCTGCAGATCGTGCCCCAGCAGGAATGAGCCTTGCTCATCTCGAGCTGATTTCTTTGAAGATTTCTTTGCAGCTGCTGGTGCTGAAGAGTAGGATAAAGAATCATCATCTGCTGCACTACTTTTCTCCTTTGGTGAAAGGATGAGCTTCATCTTCAAGCCGTCAGGTTCACGAAGAGTAAGTGTCTCCGTGTTCACATAAAGGGGTTTCATTTTCTTAGATTTGTGGGAGCTGCTGTCATCCACTGAGTGCTCCCCACTGCTCCCACTCAGCTTCTTCTTGGGATGCTCCTTTCTGCTTTCAGAATGGCCAGAGGAAGAATGAGACGTTTTTTCAGAGGTCCTCTTTGAAGACTTTGAGCTTGTGGCCAAAGGTGAGTTGATAGCCTTGAGTAAATCCATGTTTGTATCAGCTGAGGATGGGCTAGAAGCTGCTTTTTTCTTCTTCTTTGATGGTAGATCCAAAGATGAGACACCTGAAAGAGATCAAGTGAAATGTACATAGAGATGGTTCCCTTAAAGATGGCAAAGAAGGTAAGCGAGAATCCTGTGAGCCATGCAATTACAGGTGACAAATTTACATCCTGGCTTAAACAGAATCACAGCCAGCTCAGCACAGCCTTACTGATACAATTCAGAGGCTGTGACACCTGAGCTGGTCAAATAATTTAAGAAAGGGAGAGACACTAGGAAAGTTCTGGAAGTTTTGTGAAACTCCATTTCTAAGTTGTGAAATAAAATGTTACGATGAAAATACATCTAACTGAAATTATATCTCAAGCGCAAGGTTTTCATGACATTTTTAGCCAAGGTGAGACCAGATAGTTGAAAAGATAAGCTTTTTCATTCTGTAGATAGATTTTGATGAAAGATAAAATTTCAGCTTGGCTTTCCCCTTCTATTGGGCCAATAATAAATCCTAAATGTGTTAAGCTTCTGTGACCCAAATTGTCATTTTCTGTCCAACTAATTAATTGTGAGACTAACTGAACAGAAAAGCATTTATTTTTCAACCTCAGACATTCTATTTTTATAAATTCAAAGTAAGTTATACTACCTCTAAGTATAATTAGTTTGCAATGCAATAGGAAAACAAGAAAAGCAAATGTCAAATGTGAAGGCATGAGATAGAAAACTGTAACTTGTCAGTGAAAAGGGGATGGAAGATCTCTACCTCATATAATAGCAATTTGTTAAGATAGACTCTGAAAATATAATTCCCTAATATTCTGCTGTCTGGTGCTGATCAGTGTCAGGTTTCTGATTACTTGCTCTAAGGCAGGTTGATGTACTCTCCTCCTATAAAATGCTAACCACAAAGCTTGATGACACTGGTTTAATAGCATCCTTTCCTTAAAGTCATCATCTGCTAGCCCCTTCTCCTGCTTGATTACTACCTTACCTCTGTAGCAGAACTCATCGGAGGAGTGCTTTCTCTTCTTTTTGTGAGCTTCTGTCCCTGGAAAAAACTCACTGTCCTGGAATAAGGAAAAAAAAGTTGCTGACAAATAGGAGGGAAATAATATGAGAGTCCCATGAAGACTATTAACATAAATAAAAATTTCTAGGAGGTACAAGTCATTTGTACTACTGTAACATCAAGGAACTGCAGGTATGAAGCAGGATCACCATTCTAGGTGCTAAAAGGAAACCTACTCTGTCCGCAAGAGCACACAGTGTAGGTTTTAAGTAAAACAAAACACATGTTACAGATAGGTGGGAGAATACAAAAAACATCATTAGCCAGAATTGATTTCAGCACAACAGCCACCTAATTGACACTGAGCTTTCTGTAGGCACGGCGGCACAACAGGGCTCCAAGGAAACTGCAAGACAGATCTCTGTAGGGAGACCCCTAAGTGAGACGAGCAACATAAAAGAAAAAGCCCATTTGCAAAGTGTTGAGATGTGGGCATTGAAAGCCATCACTTGGAGATCAGCTGATAAGTTGATAAAAGACAGACATCTATCCTTTAATAAAGCTAAGAAATAACCTCAGATGCACAGACTGTGAAGCCTTGAAAAACAAGGAGAACAGTTCATGCTCACTATGATGAAAAAGGAGTAACAGGAGGTACAAAGAGGTGACAACTAGAATGATAGGACAAAAATATGTCCTTAATATGCCATGTCACCTAATTATTATCTGTGTCTTGATCAATTTATGGCTCTGAAACTGAAGCTCCTCTAAAGGATTCCAGCTGCATGGGAGAAGATTTTAATTTTAAACAAGAAATTGCTTTAGAGATTAAAAAAACCCCAAATCACTAGATAACCATCTCTGAGCTAACAGCATAAACTGTAGCTCAAAGAGGAAAGCTTTGAAGAAACTTAAGTTGCCACTACGTGATTTTAAGGCTCCAAAGAGCCTAGGGAAAGTTCATTCTTCTCAAGATCTATCATTTCAGGCTGTCTGCAGAATTAAGAGGACAACGGTCCATCAGTTAATATTCTATCCATCCTTTGCTGGCTATTTATACAACTGTAAATGCCATTTTTTAAAAATGTGTGTATGAAGTTATTCATAGCATTTTCTGACTCGCAAGGTTCTACATCAACACTAGGACAACACTCCTACTAACTCATTTTCTGAGGCCAAAAAAATTAGAATCAGGGACTCCCCAGGAAAGTTACTGAACAATACAGTAGATGACTAGCTGCTCTTGCTGTCTTCTACATGCATTTCTAAATTCAAAAGAAAAAAAAAAAAGGACAAGAAACTCATTCCAGCCCGTTCCATTCCATCCCATATACTTTATGCATATCCTTACACCTCAAACCTTTTCTCTGAGGGTGTCTACCTGAGTTGCTATCTCGTCTTCCTCTTGCAAAAGATCCTTGTATGAGCGTTTTTTCTCTCGCTGTATCCTGCCAGGTGCCAGCCCGTCATCAACACTTCGGTGACTATCTAGGAACTCTGTGATTTATGTGAAATGGGAAAAAAGGAAGAAATTAAATACCACATGGAATGACAGACAAGTGGACCACTCATAAAATATGCTAACAGAGGACACTGGCACAGAGTGATGCACAAAACCCAGGAAGCACAGAGGCCTGAAGGGTAACAGTCTGTACTGTCTGACCAGAGTGATGGGGCTCGGTACTCTTACACAATCATTTAGATTTAGATCTCTCATATGTTTCTTCCTAAAGACAAGTGGATCTAAAAATGTTACCACGACTAACATTATACCTCATCCCCCGCCCCACTGACTTGGGAGGAAAAAGAAAAGCTGCAGTGGCAGAGTTCCCAACCAGTGCGTCTGCATTAGGAAATACCACCTATTTCTCTCAAGTTCTAATCCCAGTACTTTACATCTGGAAGTTAAGGGCTTGGGATCCTCAAATAACTTGGCCAGGTTAAATTTAAGGGCTCCACAGCACCTTAACTTCTTTCCCACTCTGACTGCACGGCCAGGTAAGGGCTGCAAAGGGCACCCTTTTTCAAAATTTAATTATTTATTTTTGCACATCCCTCTGAGAGTATGAAGTAGTCATACCTTCTTTCTTCTTGGTGCCATCATAAGCCATGGTGGTCTTGCAGGAGCCTGTGGATGAGTTGCCACGTCTGGGCTCCTTCCCCCGTTCCCATCTATAGGAAATGGTCTGAGAAACAGAGAATGAAAATAACCTTCCCATAAAGAAGAATCACTGTGAAAATGGGGAAACTTTCTCTGAACCAAATAAGGATTCTTTGGAAGACAGTGGGAAAGAAAATGAGTGGTCTCTCTTCAGGCTTGACCTATTTGGGTATTTTAATCAAAATGGATGTTGTATTATTTTAAAGATAGAAAATACCACCTCTTTCTTATAAAATATCTGAATCACCAAGTTAATTTATTTACACAAATAGAAAGAGGGTGAGAAGACAACCGAGTTTGATTTTCACAACACACAAAACTATACCCAAACTATGTCAAATCCATGTTCTGTCAGGAGCCACTGTAGCAAAGAATAGGTTGTTTAAAGAGATTTCAAAATCTTTGAATCTCAGATGAAGTAAAGGAAAAGAAGAGACCAGGAAGAAGGAATTAAATTATTAAAGGGTTGTTTTTTTTTTTTTTACTAGAGGATCACACATTTTGTATTAGAGGTGTGTATCCTTCTGATGTGTTTCCCAATGTAGCCATTCTGAAGGCCAGCCTGGGAGAGGGGATGGAAGAGAGCACTCTTTTTAGCTAGGCCTGCAGCAACCCAACCTCTGCCCCCCATGTTTCAGGCCTCCTCTAACTGAGCCACTGTGCCAGCTATGGGCATACAGCAGGGCACTGCTGCTATGGAATAGTTACACTCAGGTTCCCTAAGAGCTAACAGCTTTTGTTCCTCAGCCAGTGACCAGCTCAGCAAGAAAAGACCGATGTTCTGCTCCTACGGGATTAATCCAATTGCTCCCAGCTGCCTTTGTGTGTTTGTGTGTACGTGCACAAGCACAAACACCCAGCCACAAAGACCAAGCAGTCTGCTCATCCCAGCTGTCATGGTAATCTCGCCACATTGCAGCTACATGGGAATACTTTAGGAGCAAGGAACTTGTGCTTGTACATCTCCTGTGCAACATGGTTTTATAAACAACTGGCTGATGCTGACAATGTAAAAATTATTCACTCTACAGTGGCTAATTAACTGATACAACAAAGTCACAAGCAAATCAGGCTTGTGGGTACACAGGAGATGTTTCTGTTTAAATTCATAGAAATACATGCTATTTCTTCGAGTTTTGGAAAAACAGCCACTGCAGAATGTTGAGTCAAGTGTTCTGACCATTATATATTGCTGGTAGCAAACACAACGATTCTACCTAGATAAAACAGCACTGCATATGTATATGCAGAGAGCACTGCACTCAGCAAGGAAAAAGAGCATCTTGCCACTTGTGGGCTTGAGATCTTATACCAGACGTTGTAAACATTTTGTGCTGTTTGTCATACAGACTTCAGTGGGAAGACACAACACCAGAGAGTATTGTGCTCAAGACGGTAAGGGCCTAATCCAGATACTGCTCAGCAAAACAAAGCCGAAGACAGTCATTCATGAATGGATGACCTGGAGAGCGTAAGATTTCTTTGTACCTACATGCATACCTTTTAGGCTCTTTCTAAATCTTATCTGCCTGGCAGGTACAAAGGTTGGTAGATACTACCCAAAGGCGCTCACAGCCCAGCCCTCCAATCCGGCAAATAAAAAACATACCCTTAACTACTCTCATCTTGTAAACCTCAATTAGGTTCCCCTGCTTCAAATTCCCGGGTTTCAGCAGCGATGGCACAAGCTCAGTGGGGAAGATCTATCTTCACGTCTCCCGTTCCTTAGCGCACACGCCTGCGGGTTCAAGGCCCAGCCTTGTTCTTCCGCAGCCCCGGGGCTCCGCACGGAGCCCCGCTCCTCGGTCCCGTTGCCCACGGGCCGCGGAGGTGGCTTCCTCACCCCATGTCCCGCCAGCGCTCCCAGCCGGGGCCGTGAGGGCAGACGGGACCTACAGACGCACGCGGCCGAGAGCGCGAACCCCGACACCGGCCCCTCCGCGGGCACGGACCGGCGGCCGGTCCTGCGCATGCGCCCCGACAACCCCCGGAGCCCGGGCCCCGCCGCCGCCTCCGTTCAAAGCGGACTCGTCCGCCCCGCTCCCGCCCGCGCGTCCCCTCACCCGAGCGGGCTCCAGCCTCGCGCCAGCCCGTGGCTCCGCCCCTACAGAAGGCTCGGGCGTGCCCCGATTGCGGGGCCGCCCAGCGGCAACAAGTCCCGCCGGCGCCGAGCCGCGGCCGCAGGGTGGGGACGGGCCGCGGCCGCCTCACTCGGCCCCGCCGCTTCCCGCCGCGCTGCCGCCCGCGGCCGCCATCTTGGACAGGGAGACGAGAGACCCGCGCCAGCGCTGGCCAGCCGAGCGCCGAGCGCCTCCAACGCGGCACCCGCGGGGCGGGGCGCCGGCTTGCCGAGCGCATCGATGGCCGGCGCGAATCCCCGGGAGCAGCGTGCCCCTCGGAGCCGTGCGACACACGGGTGGCACACACGCGGGGCACCTGTGCCCGGCCCCGGCTCTGACCCGACCACCACCAGTGGAGGGATGCCCACTTTTCAGCTTGGCGCAGCCTCCTCTTCGTGTGTGCGGGTGCTGGGCAGTCCCGGCACAGTTCCCCTCTCTTGTCGTCCGTATCTGTAAGAGACCGAGCTGGCTGGGCTCTCAGCCCGGGCTGGTTGTTGGCTGCTTGTTGCTGCTGCGGTGGGTCAATGGGAAAGGGTGAAATCCTGTTATTAAACAGTTACAGAGCCACTACTTCCATGAGATCAGTCACGAATGGGCACAACTCCCTCAAGACTATTTGATTCCCCGAGGAACTGAGTGGATGCACTGCACAGGTGGGGATTCAAGGCCAGATGGGGCAGGGATAAGCACGACCGAACACCACACTCGGCGCTACTGCCTGTGAAGGCATCACGAAACCCTCGCACCCATTCTTATCGATTATCCAAGATAATAGATCTTCTAAGAGAAAGGCAAATTTGGCCCAGTATCTTCTAAAGGGCTCACTCATTATTTCAAAGGCTTCAAGACAGGTTTAAAAAAAAAAAGCTCAGGAAACAGCCAGGTCAGATAATCCTTTTTCCCACTAGGTTAGCCCTTCTTCACTCTGACCTGTTGGGAAGTTCAACAAACCTCATTTCGCTGTTACCTTAAATCCCATAATCTCGATTGATGCAAGACCTGTCTTTTTATTTAGATGCTGGCAGATACGCCTGTGACTCTTTGGTAGAGGCTGCTCACAGTCACATGCTGCCTGCAGCCATTCCCAGACATGCCTGAGGTTAGACCTTACCCATCATAGACAGGCCATTCCCCAGCCCTTACAGATCCGCCTTCTGGTCCTGCTGATGCTTTTGTGTCCTAACAAGTACAGAATGATGATGGTAATTATTTGCAGTCCAGTAGGGCCTAGAGGAATTTGAACAGAATAGAGGCTTACGCCTGTTATGCTCTGTGAAAGTGTAGTTTGAGCCACAGTGAGGGGTACAGCCTGTACACACAGATCAATGTCTGCAAGTGCAGCAGCTGTAACACATCAGGGTAAAAACTCACCAGCCCCTAGGCTGAGCACAAAGCCTGTGCAGATGTTCTCATGCGTGTACACTGATGAAACCAAAATCACTCCTTGCCCTCTAGGCCGTAACTGAGGGAGGAATCACCAAGGTGGACAAGTGCCTCTGCAAATTTATGACCAGGATCTTGCCAGAGCTGAACCTGACGTGACCTGCTCTGTTACTTCTGCTTATTGGTGATGCTTCTAGTGGTCCCAGTGGGGGATTCATACCCCATTTGACAGTGCACAGCACAACAAAATCACAGCTCCCATGTTTTTATAGTCTTCAGTTTTCTTGCTTGTATTACAGAGTGTATGAAAAAACATCTACGGACGTAACAGAAACATCAGTTAACTCCTGGGAGATCCTGGCCTATGGGTCAGGTGGAGGCAGAATGGGAACAAGTCAGAAGAAGCTGTGGGCATGGTTGGGAGAGGCTATGTGCAGCCCAAGGAAACAGGGATTCAAATTGCTTTGAAAATGGAGAGCTTAAATTAGCCTGGTATTTGACGATAGCAAGCATTTGGTAATGATAGCTAGTAAATGTGTGGGGATGGTATGTTTAATATTCTGCACCCTAGAAAGAGAAAGCATTTGAGCTTCCTTACAGTTTAATGTTTTTAGTGCTGGATGGTTTATAGTTATTAGATTGTGTTGGGGACTGTGTGTGTATGAGAGAGAATGAATTGGCAGGTGAATTTGCAAAAAATGAACATCTAGCAGGATACTTGCATGTAAAACCACTGAAGCACCAATCATTCAGGCTTCCCCTGTTGAGATCCATGTAAGTTTCTTTCCTCCCACAGAACAAACATAATACTAATAATAATAGGAATTATAACAGTAACAACAATAACATGTAGTTCCTTCCACTGCACTTTTCATCAGCAAAGAAATGCTCAGAAAAATTCTGAGTCATCAAAATTTCAGTCATTCCCATTCTTCAGAGCTCATAGAGGGAACCAGCACCAAATATTGGCATTTATTGGGTGCTTTCAGACAGCTAAGCCTTTTGCTTTTCTAGAAAATCCAGGAATCTCTTTGGAGTATACACCTAGATTAAACAGGTCAGGTGGGGGATATGTCAGAATGCTGATAGCAAATTTAAGAGAGTCACAACCTTCAAATCCTTAACACCTGACAAAATTGTTTCTTTGTACTCTGGAATATAAGAGGCTGTAGCAAAGGAATCAGAAAATCAGACAGTCCCTATAGCTTTTAAGACCTGAAGTGCAGCTTCAGTCAGTCTCAGATGTTGTGAGAATATTGCTTATTCCTTTTGCTGAGGGCATCTTGCATTCTTTTGCCCACATCCCTGGGAAAGAAACTGCAGAAGGGTACATGGTATGTTCCCTCAGGTGTCCTCTTGGCTGTGAGTTATGTGCGGTAAAAAATGCTCTTGGCAGTGCAGAACATTTTAGGAAGTGCGTATAGCTGCCTATGCTTAATGCAAGATTAGTTATGTACTAAAGACTGGCCTTGCTTTGCCCACTTTATTTCCACCATGCATCCTTGTTTCTCCTGACTGAACAACAGTCCCAGCTGCTAGATTTAGTAGCCCTCTTTTGTTTCATTGGGTTTTCATGCTTAGTTTTGTGGTGTCTCAAGTGCAATGAGTGTAAGAGGAACAAATAATAACATGAGCACGAGCTTACAACCAAGTTATGTACTGAATTAAATTCAGCACTCAGAGCTGTGGGAACAATTTTCAATTTTACTTGTTATAGTTTTGTAACTCTTAAATCTCTTTTCACTCCTGCCCCAGTTTCTCATATTTTTTTCTCTAAATTCTGAGATGACAGATGGCATTAACTGGAATGGGACTTGGTTTAAAACCTCTGCTGTCCACCTCTCCAAGAAAAGCAGCACACAGGCAGTGCTACTTTTGTAGCACTTGTTGGTCTTGTTTGTTTTGCATAGCGTTACTCTTCTCCCTTCACATTACAAGACTTGTGTGTTACCAGCTACCAAGCTGCCCTTAAACAGGAAGGCGGAGGAAGTGATCACAATGTGACATTGACTTTAGGTGTATTGCTTGCTTGCTTGCCAATTGCCTCACCCATATAATTTCCTTAGTCTTATTTATAAGCAATGCTAGTGACTCCTCTTTGGATAGAAGAACTTGCATCCTTAGAGAATCAAAGCTTCAAAAGATTTGTTATGTACATTGTTTCAGTGTTGGGGCCTTATTTAAATTACTTCTCATTTGTCTTCCCTTTTTTACAGGATGCATTCATTTTCATGCCTCTTCATCTTTCAGTACAGTCATTAATGAAACCACAAAGATGTGTGCATTTGTAATGTCAATACAGCAGCCTGAATGTTCCCCAGAGCTACAGCATCTGTTACAGTGGGGACACACCCCCTGCTCCTTGTGCTGCACCTTCTGTATTCAGGCTGAGAGAGCTAAGGTGAGGTGGGAGGTCAGTGTCCATCTGGTAGGGAAAAACTACAGTAGGATTTATGGGGTCTGGAGAGGAAGAGCCTGTTCCTGGAAGTGGTTAAGCAAAGGAGAAAGGACTATATTGGGCTGATACACAAAAAGGAAGGGCTAAATGCAGGCAATCAGTCAGCACTGAATTTGCCTCTTTTCACTGATTTTGCTGTCTCCCTTCTCACCACCTGCCAGGGAGGTAGAATTGGTTTAATCTGAGTTTCATGGAGCTATGCAAGGCCTACTGCATTGCTTTCAGCACTGAGGTTGTCGTCCATGCCTGTTCCCTGGAGACCTTGCTGGAGTCTGCTCACAGCCCTGGTCCTGTAAAAAAATAGGCATTCAGCTCTATTTTGATTTACATTTTCCTTTTTTCCCCTTGAATTTGTTAATTTATTTAAATTCCTCCTCTGATACCTTGATCCCATTATAGTCCTCTTCTGTACTGGTCAGACTGACCTGTTCTTCTCTTTTTAGACATTGTAGCATGATCCTTCACCTTTAGGAAGAAAAGCCTGTAACTCTGGGGTGCTTCATTCCTGCAGCTTTCTGCTTATGACAGATCCAGGGTATTGATATCTGTCCTTATTGGGTAGCAAAAATTACTATTTCTCTCCAAATAATGTAGATGGCTCAGGGCTTATTCTGTGGACCAAGACTGAATATTGCCTTTGCTTCTGGCTACAGATGTCATTGCTGGAGATCAGAACTTTTGGAAAAAGCAGGATATTTCACTGTTGCCTGAACAGCTAGAAAGTGGCAGTGGAGTTTGCAGAGGCTGGCAACAGGACAGTGCTGCCTGCAAAATTCTTGAGATGCCAGCTGGAGTAATGCCAAACTTGTGAATGTAGTGTGCCATGGTCTATAGAGCTGCTGCAAAAATATGGGCAAGAGATGACATGTGGAAAGGGCTCCAGACTCACCTAGGTTGGAGCCACAGTAAAGGCAAGGAGACATAGTGATGTGATGAGAGGTGAGGAATAACAAAAAAGTTATGAATTGCAGAGTGGTACATGTTGGGATAAGTTGGTGGTGTTGCAGGACATTTTATGTGTTTTAGTTAACAGGTGATTTTCAGTGTTTTCAGGGTGGATAAGACAACATGATCTGGGTCATCAAGTTCTGTTCCCCGCTATTGTAGGCCCACTGTCATTCAATCCCTCATTGTAAACTGATCAATCTTCATCTTTAAAGTAATCAAGTCTCATTCTCCCACCATGCTCACAAGGAGACTGTTCCAGAGTCTCTTTTGTCTGATGGTTAGGAACCATCTCCTAATTATCAGCTGAAATGTATACATGGCTAGCTTGCATCCATTTGTTCTTGTGCCAGCATCTTATTTTAGCTAATATAATTATTGTATTTTGTAGCATTTTTTTTCTCAGAAGTATTTATAGAGAGCTGTCATACCTGCACTCATTCTCATTTTGTAAATAGAATGTGTCACTCAAAGGAAAGAAAAACTTTACTGCATGGAGACATCAACTCCTCTTTCCCCAAATATGTAAAAGCAGTTAGCCCTTGGTATGGGGGTAAATATAGCTGGTCAGGTATACACTGACTGTTTTTTGTGATTGCACTATTGTTTGTTTGTGAACTTGCTTAAAGAAGCCTCACCTCTCACTGTGCCACAATCTGAAATAAATTAAAATCAAGCTCACTTTCCTGGATTGCAGGAGAATCTAAAAATAGTGACTTGTGGCATCACAACCTGGTACAAGAGAACTATCTAGAGGGGAATTCTGTAATCTAGGCTGTGTTTGAGCTCATGCTGGAAAAGATGGGGTGTTGCAGTTGGACACAAAAGGAAGAGCTTGACTCTAGGTAGAAAAATGATCAGAAGACTATTTTATTTTTTACACGGTTATATTTATAACGTGCTGCTTTAAAGAACTATATAATTGGTTAGAAAAGACAGCATTTCTCTTCATTGGTTAAATAATAGAAACAATATCTATGAGAGAATTATTATGAGAAACTTAAAAGTGTTTATGAAAGACAGAAGACTTGTTTACTTTTCACTGTCTTTGAGAGGAGTGCATTCTCTCACAGCAAGAATCAGTCACTAACAAGCTGAAAATTTCACAAACTCAGAAAGTCAGACCCACAATGGAGGAATGAAAGGCCTCTATAAAATGAATTTTAGCTGTTCTTTGCACCAAGCAGAGAAAAGACTCATAAAGCTGAGCTTAGAAGTTTTGTGTGAAGACAGTATTGGTCTGAAGTGTAAGTACAAATGTGTGATAAATTTGAAATGAGAACATTTTCTTTCTAATGCACATCAGAAACCTTCAGAAGAAGTTAAGGTGCTTCAAGATGAATCAGAGTGAAAGCTCCTTCAGCTCGTTGCTCACTGCACTGTGCAGCAACATTTTGAAATTTCTGCTTTTCTTTCATCAATTGCTCTCCTGATGGAAGTTGAGGGTTTTCAATATTGTCTGGGTATGCTGAAGCTGTGACAATCTGAGAAGCAGTTTTGACCAGCCACCCAGTGATTCTCAAATCCTTATCATGTGCCTGGGCTGTGTACTGATCACTTGTACACAAGGGGGATAAATTGTTCTCCCAAGAAGTACTGGTCCCAAATAAGGCACATGAGTCTGTGTGCCCCACATTTATTTTGGTGAGAGACCTAGGGAAAAGCTTGGTGGGTTTTAGTCATGATTTCAGAATAGGAGAATGCAAAAAAAACACCACCCCAACACAAAACCCGTTGTTTGTTCCTATGCAAGATATAACAGTGTGCTTATATAGAAGTAGAGAGATTATATCAGTGTATATCCCAGTCATAACTCATTTCTTTTCTTAACAGTACCAGCCAGGGAAGGCTCTTGAGTATTGGTGCTGCACTTGGAGCACAGAAAAAAAGGGGGTGTTTTACAGTCCTGGATTCAATTCACGGTTAAATGTCTCAGGTAATGGAAGCGTTTACCACATCACTTGAGAGCATTGCATTGTCTGCTAGATTTCATAAGCAAGGAGTTTTCTTTTTTATTTAGTTGAGCTGCTTGCTTTTTCTGAAGAAATAAATGACCAAATAAACTCCAAATCTGAAAACCTCCCCCACTGAGTCTATTTCAGTTGTGGCTGTTTTCTTCACATTTTCCTCCTTGAAATGCATTAGTTTCCAGTTGAAGGAACCTGAAGAAAAGATGATTATTACCAAGAAATTTTCAAATTAGCACAGCTCAAAACACCCCCACAGCAATGTTCTAGTAAAATGAGTGAGGCTGGTCTAAAAGCTCTATGTATTTATTTGGATCATTCTGTGTTTGGATTTAGCAATCCTATTACTGAGCTAAAATTTAGGACTCTTTAGACATATTTGTCCTGGAAACAGCCTGGTAAATTACAAGGTCTGATAGGTGGGAGGATGAGGACAGTGCCTAAGATCTAACAAGCAGAAAAGTAACAGATATTCTTCCATTTCTATAAAGTGTGTTTGCATATTTTCAGCACATTCAACAAATGAATAGTTCTGTGCTTGGACAAAATTAGTGGTTAAAGAGAAGCAAAATGCACCAAGTATGGTGTGTGGGATATTGCAGAGCTATTATGCAAATTGGTGCTATGTCTTCAGCAGGAGTTTTCAGTTCAATTTAGATCTACTCCAAAGGAGAAGAGTGTGTTTTAGTCAGACCACTGGGATGAGACCATGCATGGAAAAACTCCCATATAAAGAAAGACTGAAACATTAGTAAAAAGAGGGAGAAGGGATGGAAAATGTACACCATATAAGGTAGAGTGCAGAAGAAGATGGGACCACTAATCACTGAGGATTTTTTGTGAAACAAGGAGAAAGGAGAGCTTAGGGGAGAGGGAAATGACTGGTAAAATGAAGCTTTGTGCTGTGACAAAAAGAGGCAGTGGAAATCCCTGCTTTCAGGTTTCTTGGAGTACAGGAGCACAATTTTAAACTAGGGTGGAATTTTCTGTGTTAATTCTAGTGTAATTACTATAGTTGAAAATACACTTTTTATTTAAACTCTTCCATTATGGAAATCTGTGCCCTGCCATATTCCAGAAGAGAAGTCGAATTTGTATTTTGAGAACCTTTCAAGAAATGCTCATGGGAGACAAATGATCACATAAATGTCAAATGCATTATTTCTTAAATGTTCCTGCTCTGATCATTGCTAGCAGCCATGTCTTAGCAATATCTTTTAGGCTGAACATGGATCTACACAACATTATGTTCATTATGTGATGAAGATGTCCATCACTGTATTTTTCACTGTATTCCTCTCTTTACCACAGGTAAGTTCACAGTTTATGTCTGTATTATTCTGCACTGCTAAGCTAGTGATACCTGCCAAGATTTACAGCATCTTTCCTTAAGCTCAAATGGTTATAAAAATCACTAGATGGCAGCAGTGCCATTTCTGGTCTCCTGTTGCCCTGAGCTCTTGGTCACAGCTGTGCGCTCTGGGGGCCTCCTTGTAGCCAGTTCCCAGCTTTGCAGGGTATGCAAAGGCAGCTATACCTACTGAGAAAATACTTGCCTCTTCCTCAGTAAGAGATTTGTGCTCTCCATTTGGTGCCTTCTCAAAGGCTGGGTTTTAATGGATGATTCTTTATTTTTTCTTCAGATTTCTTGTTTTTCTTCTGAAATTGCCCCAATTTGTAGCTTGCAGACACTGGTATATACACATGATAATGGCTGTGTTGTTATGATATGATATGCTTTCAAGGTAATGCAGGCTTTGGCTGAGAGCAGGGAATATCCCCAGAACCAGCAGAGGTTGACTCCATGGTTCATGTATTAAAATGGGTAACAGGAATTTGTAAATGGCCCTGTTTGTAGTTGTTGCACTGTTGCAGTTGCCTTTGTTCAACAAAATGCTAAAAGCAAAGTGCTAAGAGAAGAGAAATACACTGGAGAATTAAGAGAAGCAGAAAAATTTTGGTCTTGAACAATCCTCAAGTTTCCCAATTCTGGAATTTCCTGGGAAAAGGAATAATTCCATTCAGTTCCCCAGCTACAACCATTAGACTCTGAGGCTCCATAGAAATGTGATGAATGACTGCACAGCCTAGCTGGTGGTGTCAGTGTTGTTTTGCTTGTTTCCAAAGAAATCTCACCAAACTTAAGCAGTTTCCAGGACCCCTTCAGAGGTCAGTGTCAAAATCAGGAGAAAGTTTCCTCTAGTGGTCTTTGTGGGTTCAGTAGCTCCTTCCTTGTCTGCTTCAATGACAAGCTGAACTCTAGGGCAGGGGCAAGAAGGAAAGGTTATTATGATTCTTCTGGTTTGCTTTTTTTGACAGATTCCACATCCCCCCCATCCCCCTCACCCAACCAAAAACCAACCCACACTTCTATTCCTCATTAAAAAGCTCTTGTCAATGGAGTTTTAGGTCTGGAAATGGACCAAGGCAACTGTGTTCAAATGTTCTGGGGAGGACATGGCTCTTGGCTCTTGTTACAGATTTTAAGACCACCTTCACCAAACTCTCACAAAATCAAAATAGTGATGCTGTGCTCTGCAAAAAGGCAGATGGGGGGTTCAAAACTGAGGGTCATCAAACATAATTCTGGATAGAGAATCACAAGGTCATCTCCTCTGTAATTTGAATGAAAGTACTGATTTCCTTTTTTAAATTGATACTGGGAGTTGGTGCATCTGGAAACTCTCACAAGGTTAAGGGCTTAATTCTTATTGCCACAAGTCCCTATTACAATTCAGTGGTGGAAAGAATCCTCCAAACTGGTGCTAATTCCATGAATTTTTGAGGCCTTCTTTACATAGCCAGAGTTGTGGAAAGGTAAGTAGAAAAGAAAAGGAGACCATTTTATGTCTTTGCACACCCAAATACACATTTTGGGCTACAAATTTTCACTTTCTCATTCTCCCTTCTATTTCACTTGCTCTATGATGTCCTTCAGCAGGGGTTGGAATTTTGAAATGGATTTAAAACAAAAATACATGCTCTGCCTTATTATGAGTATATTTCAAGAGGAAAATGGAATGTATTTTTATTGGACTGAATGCATTCAATTGCAGCAACTTTTATTATTCTGAAATAAAGTTTTCTTATTCAAACAAAAGCCTAAGTAGTTCCTACTATGCCAACTCAAAGCATTTTTCTACAGCTCATTTTTAAATTAGCCTTTAGGATTTACTTGACTAAATCAAGCCTCAGGAAAGAGAAGCTTGCAGGGGGGAAAGCACTGCATTAGAGGTGATAAAATGAGAAATGAGAGAGACGAACATCAGTGCAAACTCATCAGCATTAGAATAAACTCAGAAATAGACATTCTACATTTCCATAATGCTGTCAGCTGCCACTACAGAGACAGGGATCTATTACCTCTGTTTATACTGCTGCTAACTTAATTTATAGCAATTTATTGTATAAGAGTAGACAGTAACTTGACTGGCTGTGAAAAAAATCCCCTTTGTGCTGAAAATAAAAATGAAAATGCACATAATAGATTTCTGAAAGTAATTTGAATGCCCAGCTAAAACACAAGGTGAGTTAGATATATTTTTAGTAAATATATACTCAGCACGAATTACCTACTTTCATATGCACATTTGCAGATGGATCGATAAAGGGCAGACATGGGACATTTACTTTGTAAGATTGGATGGGCCCAGATTCTTCACCATTTGCAGGCTTTTTTATTTTGCTGTGGCTACATGGAGGGATGAAGCAAGAGCAGAAATGGGCACAATGCCCCCAGGGCTGAAATCAGGTGCCTTTTCTCACAAAGCCATCAGCTTTGTGAGAAAAGAATCTGACACAGCCTTGTCCCAGAGAAAATGGGCAGTTCATGTCATTTCTGTCCAGATGGTGTAGAGGATAAAAAGCCCCAAGCTTTCCACAGCTTTCAATCTAAGAAAGTATCTGTAAGGTATTTTTCAGGCAGAGACATGTATCCCCCGATTTTGCTCCAAACCAGCTGACACAAGCCCCAAACTGGAGGCTTTTGTTAATGCCTGTCCCTCATCAGAGTGTCTCAGCTCAGACTGAGTCCTGTGCTCACCACCACTGCTCCATGTTCGGTCTGGAGCTGATGGCATCCTGTCAGACTGGCTCTGGAGCAAGTTGACATTGGTTTGCAAGATACCATGAAGACATACCTAGAGGTGGTGGGATCTCACCCCTTTGTTACAGCCCATGGCCTGACCCCGTCAGACCTGTCCTACTCCCAAGAAACAGTCCTTGGTCTCCTCATTCCCTGAGCAGGAGTCTGGATCTTCTCTATAGCAAACAAGCCTCTTGGTGAGAAGTTTGCTCTTCTCTTTCAGGCCCCGTAGAAGCAGTTAATGAGTCTCTAGGGGTGCATAAACCAGAGATAGAAAAGCATGGCTCTGGCAAGTCTAAGGGATATAATCATCAGCCTGTAGGTAAACATGTGCTTAAATGTTTTGCTGATCAGAGACTAACTGCTGAACCGGGGCCTTGGGAGCTGCCTTGCAACCACAGTTACTCCCTTTATGACAAGAAGCTGATCTTCAAACTGAGGTGGAATGCTTTTCTGTTTCAGCATAAACTGGTTTTGCAGGGAAAAGGAAAGAGAGATGTCTCGGTTTGGAAAGACAGGTGTTTGCTAAGGAAGGCAGGAGCCTCCCTTGGGATGGAGAATGTAAACCCCCTCCCTCTGAATTATTATAATTTAGAAATTAAGGGGCTCTTAAGCAAAGATATGGGAATAGGAATAACAGTTCTTTACTAGGAAAATTAAAATTAAAATGCAGTAGTACAAAAAAGCAAACAAATAAAAAGGAAAACACCGATAGAGTCAGGATACAACCTGACACCCTGTTGGTCAGGTTGTTGGTAGCAGTCCAGTTAAGTCCTCCTGGAGTCACAGATGTGGTTCTGTTGAAGCAATGATCCTGTAGAAGGGTGTACTTTACCTCTGAAGGTCCAGTGGTGGTATAGATGGGTCAGATCTCCTCTGGGAATCCAGTGGAAACAGGCTGCTCTGGTGTTCTGACTCTCAGATTTTTATCCAGGTAGGAATGCTTGACTCCTCCTGCTGCGTGGAGGATCTCACAATGGGATGATGTAATTTTTATCAGTCATGCAGTGAGCCTTAATGGCCCATTAACAGAAGGTATCACCCAGAGGGAGGATGGATCATGCAAGAGATAAGGAACACTTCCCCAGCTGGTTTTAACAGATGGCAATAGAATACATACTTTTGGTTACATCTTGCATTGCAACCCAAGACAGGAGGTTAGGACTGACAATAGTTTGTGGCAATCTGTGCTCAGAATGAAAATATAAGGGAGCAAAATTACAAGTACTTTCACTGCTGTGCAGATACTACCAGGTTTGAATAAAACGGGATGAGGTAGCTGAGAACTGAGTTGCATGGACCAAGCCACAAAAGGAGAAGTGTAACACAGAAACAGTCAGGTCTGGGACATCTGATAAGGACTTTTGGTGGAGAGAGGCATGAGGAGTTTGCACAATGTCAGCTTTCTCTCTCCAGAGAGTGCTGGTCCAGAAGAATCTCATGTCTCAGGACATTGTCATGAGCAAAAAAGAATCCCCTATCACATTTGGTGCCACAGTGATCCTATTGTCTCAGTGGCATTCCCAGTGTTTCCAGGATTAACAGGTGTGTTTGCCCTCATGTGGATGTCACTTCGGAACTACAAGGACTCCAATGATAGCCAGTGTTTCTCAGCCCAGCTATTTCCATGTCTCCCACAATTTGGGTACCTCCAATGTGCTTTCCCCCGAGCAGCTGCAGGTTGTCACCACATCCTCACCTCCCATGGCTGTGGAAATTTCTGGGGTTTGTGCTGCTGTGCCAGAGCAGCTTGGGAGAGGACTGGCAGAGTCCCCTCACAAACAGCAAACTTTGCATGGACTCCCTCCAGCATGGCAACTCACCTGGCATACACAGAGCACCCACATGAGTACCATCTGGATGGTGTGAAAGGCCAATCCTGAAGGCAAGCTCTCAGGCTGGTACCTCCTGCTTTGCTGTGTCAGTGCCTCAGGATCAAACCAGTGGTTGAACTTCTTTGTTGATGCCTCTGCTGCTTCAGTTGTAAGCTTTGTACAAATAGTTGTTGGTAAAACAAAGCTGGACTATGTTCAAAAGTCAAACTAGTCCTCTCTACTTCAGGCCCTGGACCCCTTAATTTGTGGCTAGCGGAGACTTATCCAGCTGCTAGCCACAAATTCTTCCTGCTGCAGGACTATGCTGTATTATATCCCTGCTCCACTCAAAGAGAAAAGAGGAGACAAGGGAAGTGCTGAATTTAGAAGGGCTTTTGATTTCATATTTCAAACATTTACAAAATACTTAGGCAGTGATCTGTGTAGACTCCTCATTCTAACTGAAATTTTAGAGTAAGAAAAACAAGCTGTTGATTCATTGACTCAGGTCTTTAGTTCTGCAAACCAGCAGGGAATTGATTCATAAAAGGTGAGAGTCTAGGACAGTCTGAAAGCCCACATCATGAGTAAGCATACAAAAAGATTTATAAGAGTGCAAAAGGATAATGCTTCTGGTCCTTATGGGTTTTTAGCTGCTTAAATACCACAGTAGGTGTCAGAGAATTAATAACTTTGAGGATCTGCCATCTTGCACATGACTGAAAACCTCCTAATGGAGTTAAAAGAGCACAGACAAATTTTCTGAAGTTTCGCATGCATCAGCACCTGTTACAGTCTCTCCAAATCCATACAGTCAAGCAGGCAACACTGGCATGTGCAACAGCATTGTAGGAAGGAAGGGAAATATCACAATGTGTGGAAAAAGGTGACAGGTCTAAAACATGGTGCCGTATGAAGCAGGATGCCAGGTTGGTTGTTGGAACAGGGAACCAGACAGGGTGAGGAGTGACACTGAAGTAGTGAGCATTGAAGTGCGAAGCAACACACGTGTCAAGTTGAAATCTTCTCACTGTACAGGATGTACCAACACAAAAAGAAACATTGCCTATGATTTCAAGTGTGATTGCTGCTCCTTGAGGGCCTCAGCATAACAGTTTATTATCAATGTGAAAGCAAGAGCTTCATAGGAAACATGGTTAAAAAAGGATTTGAATTTTAAAAGCTTTGGTCATAAGGGATGATTTGTGTCCACTCAGCCCAACTTACTTAATACATAGAATAGCTCATGATAGCACTTTTGATAGTAAACATTTACAAATCATTTTCTGACCACACATCAGAAAGAAGTTAAGACTCAGTTAGCAGTGTGATATAATGCATTCAAACGCAACACGTACCACGCTACTCAGCCACTCTGCAGGTTATAAACAGCATCACACATTGCATTCAAATAGCTGCACTGTCAGGTCTTCAGAACTGCATGAGGTTTGCCTTCAAGTGCCATCCTGCTCTGAAAAGCAGGCTCTAAAAAGCTCATTGTGTTGCTCTGTGTTTATTCAATTGTTCTAGTCCTTGTCAGATCACGATGCTTAGAAGAAGATCATAGAATCATAGTAGTTTGTGTTAGAAGAAGGGACCTTAAAGCTCATCTCATTCCAACCACCCTGCCATGAGCAGGGATACCTTCCACTAGACCAGTTGTTTAAAGCCCCATTCAACCTGGCCTTGAGGACCTCCAGGGATGCAGCATCCACTGTTTCTCTGGACAGCCTGTTCCACTGCCTCACCAGCCTCACAGCAGTTTATTCCTAGTAGCTAATCCGTTTGTACCCTCTTTCAATTTAAAGACATTAGCCCTTGTCCTACCACTACATGACCCTGTAAAAAGTCCCTCTTCAGCTCTCTTGTAGCCCCCTTTCAGTAGTTACAGGTGTGATAAGGTCTCCCCAGAGCCTTTTCTTCTCCAGGTTGAACAACACCAACTCTCTTAGCATGTCTTCGTAGGAGAAGTGCTCCATCCCTCTGATCATCTTTGGCCTCCTCTGGACTTGCTGCAACAGGCACATGTTCATTCTTACTTCGGGTGCCCCAAAGCTGGATGCAGCACACCAGGGGGGATCTCACCAGAGCACAGGGACAGAATCTCCTCCTTTGCCCTGCTGCCACACTGCTCTTGATGTGGCCCAAGATAAAGTTTGCTTTCTTGGCCTGCAAGTGCACATTGTAATGCAAGGATGCTTCCTTCTGTTGAAGGAAGATGCCTTTTTCCTTTCTCAGCTCAAGATTGGTTCAGAGAACAAAGTTAGATTGTCCTTCCACGTCAGCTCAAAGAGGATGGCTGATGTATGACAGATTTAACCTCATGATTTCCACTGTGTTAGGGCAGCCTTTGTTTTCTCATCTGATAATGCTGCTGGAACATTCACCACAGTATTTACTCTTTATAGAAGCCAGCTTTACCTTCCCTGCCCAACATCATTTAGGTTGAGTTGTATTTCAGGGTAAGGCAGCTCATAGATCAACTATGGTATGGCCTCCTTCTTTTGGTGTTTGTTCTCAAAGGTCTGACCAGCCTTAGACTCCTGGGGGAGGATAAAAACCACCATCAGACTCCAAAGGGTGCACATCTGCTTGTGTGGGCATGAATCAGTATCCCTGGCTAACAGATGAGAGGGAAGCCAAATGAAGCGAGACATGGGATATTGAACACATCTGTCAGAAACATCTGTCAGAAAAGCTGAGCACAGTTTCACTGCTGTACAAGGCTCATTTCTTGTCAGTAGTTACTGACTGGGCCTTCTGGGTCCTATTTAGCTCTCCTAGATAGCTGACTCCTACCCGTCCTCCTCTCCTTTCTTTCCCCTCCTTTTGTGGAGGTTCTCCTCTTGTTTCAGCAGGCAGGCACAGATGGACACGTGCTGACAACTCTTTTGACAACTTCAGTCCTGTTGTCAAAAGAGGCTCTCCAGGAGGCAGGGGACTGAAGGGACCTGGCAGGAGGTAAACTGCGAGCACCAACACAGCACAGTGTCCTTTTTATGCTTTTGGCGGTGATAAGTTCCACCTCAAGGTCTTATGGTTGGGGTATACTCAGGTGTCTCTTCCTTATGGACCCTCTAATCTCTGTGAGTGCTGAGCTCACTCTTGAATGATTTTCTTTCAGCTGTGCTATTCAAGTATTCACCACTCAGACAGATTTTGTTCATTGACTTGTTGGGAGGTAAAACAAGATTGACCCTCTTTGTCCAGCCTGGCTGGTCCCACAATCAGGCTCTTCAGAAGCCACTCACGAGAAGGGAGGAGAACTGGAACCTGATAGTTTTATTAGATTTTTTTTTATTAACTTTGTTTCTGTGGGAAAGCAAAGTAACAAGTACACATCCAGTGAGTTTTCCAGCATCTAAGAAGATGACTTATGATACTTATGCATCTGGTTTCTTCTGACATGCCTGTGGGTCTCATGGTCTGCTCTGACAGTCTTCTAGGAAATGCTGATAATGAGCAATCTTTGCTCTTCCCAACATGCTTGTTTGTTTTTTTCCTAATCCACTCTACAGCAAGGGCAAGATCTCATGTGGGGTCCTATCCACAATATCTTAACAGAAACAATTACACTTCCTGCTTTAATTAATAGTGAGCTTGACTTTCCTTTCCAAAACTAGAGAATTAATTTTTCTTACCTGTAGTTGTGCAGCTTTCTCTGACTTGGAGATCAGACAGGTGCATGACAGGAAGCACCCGGCTTCTTTCAGGGTTCCCACAAGCATCACCATGGAGAGAGACTCTCCCTTGCTTTTTTCTGAGAACAAACTGCTCAAATACCTCCATAACCTCTAAGGCAGAGGAATTAACTCTGGCACAAACACTGCCTTCAGATACAAGCTGATTATCAGAGCAAGGCTTTGTATGGGACCCCTTAGGAGGCAATCCAACACAGAGTTTTCCAAAGCAAGCAGTCAAATGGTGAGCCCCCCAGCAAGAGACAGTGATGCAGTTTAAACTACCTTACTTGGCCACCCCAGCAGCCTTAAGCAGGTTCCCCAGGCTGTTGGCACTGCTCTGACACAGGGAATCCCTGCCCTTGCTGTGCTGCCTCACATGCACAGGCTTGATGGTTGGGTGGGGTTCAAGGACTGCTGCCTTTGCCAGCACCCCCAGATGCATGTGCTTGAGTTTTGGTAGTGGTGCTCCCTGGCCCCCATGCTGGCTGTGCAGTCCATAAATGGCCCTTGATGACCTCAATCGCTGCCCTTGGGCCCTGACAAGGTCTCATCCCCATGAGTGGCTGTAGCTTAGCAGATTAGTAGTAACGTAGTAAGAGGGAAGTCACCTGGGAAGTAATAGTAATAATAAAAAAAAAATAGTTATCCTCTCACTCAAAGGTAGTTTAGAGGAAGGTGAGAGCAAAGTATAGTTTTTTCCTTTCATATCATTCCAAGAGAAACAGGCAAAACGGCCTCTGTTGCCTAATCATCCAGAGGGGCAAGTGGATGTTGGAGGAGCAGAGGTGGCAATCCTTTCCTTCCCCATTCCTATTCACTGTTAGGAATCGAAAAGAGGGAGGGGATTCAGTGCCTGGAGAGGAGACTGCTGATGGTCCAAAAGGTACTGAAGACCTGCTGGGAGCCTGTAAGAGGCACAGGAGGAAAGGAGGAAAGAAGTGTTGATGATGAGTGGAACTAATGAGACCTGGGTCAAGTCACTCAAACTGAAACTTTTTCTGTGGTTGGGGCATTTAAAAGGTCTCCTATCCATATGGACTGTCCTGAATCTAATGAGCCGTGAGTTCAGCCTGCAGACTTTCCATAATTTAGAACATGGAGACTATGTCCTCTACCCAGACACCCTTTTTTTTTTTTTTTTTTTCTATGAAACTTTTAATTTATGTCTGTCATTACAGGTAAAATCAGCTAAAATTGCCGAGTGAGCTCAGGGGAGTGAGGAAAAGAAAGGCAGACAACTGAACAGAGAGACACATGTGCATTAACTCATCTGCACAAAGCATAATTGTTTGAATCCCACTTCTGTAGAAAATACCTGATTTTTCAGCAAGTGGAAGACCCTGAGAGCCTTGGGGACGTGAAGGACTGTGCAAATGGGATGCTCAGTTTTTATTGTCCAGCTTCCATCACTGTTCTACAGAAGGAGAAATGACATATATGATGCCTGAAATCTTCAGCCAGCATCTACCTCCAGCTTCTCCCCTGCAATTATCTTCTGTATGGAAGAAAATTGTTTCTCTGCTATCAGTCTCTAACTCATGCTTTCTTCTTCTTCTCCCTTTTTTCCATAAACATCATGAAATTATTATTTGAAAAGAGGGAAAGAGGGAGAGATTAATTAAGAAGCTTGTATTCCAGTTTGAGGCTTTCACTGGTAATCAGAAACTGCTTGAGTTGCGCTTTCAGGAGTTTGTAATATGAACAAAATCTCTGGATAAGGAGATAGGCTGTAATTAATTTTTCTCTTCAGGACAATTACAGTTATAAATCGCAAAACAAAGACAAATATCAGCAGAGCTGCCCACTTTGCCTGTACTCCATTGTAATATGGCTCAATAGCAGATTATTTTCTACTCAAGGTCAGTGATTTGCACCATGAGAAGGATATGGCACAGGATTTCTAGGATTTCTAGCCTTTGATAGCACACACCTGATAATCATAATTTCAGCCACTTTTCCAAGTGGAAAAGAAACCAAGCATAGGAAAGAAACCCAGCAGACAAAATAAACTTTTTCTTCTCATCCCATCCCTGCACTATCCTGTCCTCTGGAGAGCTCAGAAACCTCTGGAGGCAGCAGAAACCAGTTAAGCTGTGGTAGTTTGAGCATGAGTGCAATAGTATTGTGGGAAGCAGGAAGCCTTAGCAAGGAGACGAAAGGGAAGGATTGGCAGAAGCCTCTAACTGCTTTTCAGCACCTCAGGTTTCAGGGAAAAAAAAAACAGTGCCCAGCTGCAGGACTCTGCAGAAAACTTTGAAAGAACTGGCCAGGGTTGCAGCACTGAAGAAGCTTGCAGACAGCTGCAGGAGCAGCTGTGGTGTGTGAATGGCATTGGTTTGTTTTGGTTGGTTCCCTCACAGCCACCACACTTGCAGTGTCTTCAGCACAGAATGTTTTGTTGCTGCCCAAGGAAGCCTGGGGAGAAGAAGGAGAAAGCTGGGCTCACAGAGGTTCATGTGATCTTCTCAGGCAAGCCAGTGGCCTGGGCAATGTTTTGGGCTGTAAGACAGCAGCGGGTAGGGCTGGGGAAGGACATGTCCTTGCTTTCATATCTCGTGAGGATGGGGAGATGGAATGTTCTGGAGGAGAGGCCCTTTGTATGCCCAAACAGGCCAGTCCAAAACTGAGGGAAATTACTGATGTAGGATAACAGCCAGCTCTTTCCTAGAGCTCTTCATTAGCAGCCATCAATGCTCTTGGAAAGCAGGGCAACAGCATCAGTGTCTCTTTTATAGACAGGGACAAAGAGGCATGAGAGTACACAGACCAGTGCACTCACAATTTCTGCTAGCAGCGGACACTGTGTTTTCCAAGACCCATCTTGAGCCCTACTCCAAAACTACAGCTTATCTTAAAGGCAAAAAAAGCCCCGAAGAGCTAAACTATGAGCAGCTTCCAAAGCAAGTCAATGCCGTAGCAATAAAAACTGCTTCTGTTGTTCTCTTCAGGCTTGTCAACAGCAATATCCAGCTGTGTGTGTTAGGAGTGGAAATGAGGGGATAACTCACTTTGAAAGCTTTCTTCTGAGGTTTCTGTAAAGATTTTATCAACTTGTTCTTTCACTGACAATCTGCCAAAAATAAAGGACTTTGCTTTGAAAACAGGGACTCCACTACCTACATTTAAATAAGCAGAAGCAAGCAATTGTTGGGGACTGGCTGAATAATGCAACAGGCTCCCTTTTAGAGGACAACAGGAAGAATCAGGCTGATGAGAGGTCAGAAATCATTGTTTGTCAGGTGAAGAAAAATGTAGGAGATATTGAAAGGTCCAAAGAAGGTCAGTGAAGATAGAAGTGTCATTGAATTTACAGATGATGAGAGATTGCAGGGACTCTTTAGCCAGAAATGATGACTAGTTGGAGGGAGCCTTGTCTGAGACATTCACAATGATTAAAGATGGAAAGTGAAATTGATTGCTTCTTCCTTTCTCTCTCTCTTTTTTTTTTTTTTTCTTTAAACTCTGTCCTGCAACACGGGAACAAGGGCTCATTCGCTGAAATTAAAAGGCAGCAGCTTTAGAACTGATTTATTTTTTTATTATTATTATTTTTATTTTTTTTAATGCTGCATGTAGTTTCTCCATGGAATGTATTGCCCCTCTCCCTGTGGTCATGGACACAAAGGCTGTGGCTGGATTTTAAAGAGGCTGGACTAATTTCACAACCCTTTACAGCGTACCAAAGCAAGGCAAAAAGGGAAGGTACTGGATCACATGCTTTGGGGTAAAACCTGAAAAATCCTGCTCCTGAGGCAAGATGGACATCTCTTTGTTAGAGATGGCAGGCAGTTGAAGTGAGCTTAAACATGCTCACCCCTATGCCACACTCTTTTTTGAGGGGTTTCTGCCTCCCTCTGGAAGCACTTGAAGGGAACATGAGGCTCAACTCAGTTTCTGTCATTCCCAAGATGGGATCTTAACAAAGACTCACCTTTTCAGCTGATGTAAGCCATGAATTAGTGCAACCCTGCCTCAGTTCCACCACTGCCAGCCTCACGCTGCAGGAGACTGCAGATGCGGGGTAACAACAATTCTGCAGCCAAGGAAAAGTCACTGGCGGGTGGGAATTGCCTCAAGGCATGGGTGGGAGAGTTGCTAATGATGCACATGCTGCTTTGAGGACTTGTGAGAATCAAATATTATTGTCAGACTGACAAGATAGGCCTTCTGTCAAAGAAATAAATACATGCCAAGCCCAGTGCTTGGCTTTTGAGTACTCTCCAGAGTGAGTTCAGAGCTAAAGGACAGATTCAACTCTCATGCTCATTTGGCCTTGTCTTTTCTTGAGGAAGATACCAACCATCATGTTTAGTACTTTGGAAAGAGATGGTTTCATTATTCTTTGGCCATTAAACACCATCTACTAGGGAATAAAGGACAGATAAAGCTGCAAATCTGCTGTGATATGAGTCTCAGGGTGATTCTGCCAAGGATGAAGGACTCTCCATTTCACCACCTGGGCCCTACAGGTAAAATTAAAGCCTTCTAAAGTGCCATAGATGGCTCACACAGAGGAAATAATGGGCTGGAGCTTATCTTTGGGGGCTGGGTGTGGCCCTGGTTTCTTGCCTGAGATGTTTTGGTTTTCTGAAATTCTTTTCCCAGGCAGCTTTCTGTAAATAAGACATATTTTTCTAACTGTACCTTATGTTTTCATTCCTTTTCCTAGGAGGAACTTCTTCTTCTTGATGTCCCTGTGGTTTGACCAGTGTGATTGGAGAGGTTTGTCCTTGTTTTACCTATCGAATTGGTCTGTGTAAAATAGTATATAAGGGAGACACATCCCAGAATAAAAGTCATTTTCTCAGCCTTCTGAACTCGGAGTCTGTCCTTGTGTTGAACAACAGCATCAGCCGGGATACAGTTTTGTTTGCCATTCTGTTTTCAAGGGAAGATGGTGATGGACCATACATGTTTGTTTGAAAGAGAGCTGCCCTCTGACAAAACACAGATTAGGATTTATTAGCATTTATTAGTGGATCTTTCTCTGGAAATACCAGTGCTTACATTCCTGTGTCCTGGAGCAAGCCATCAGACATTTCCAGTGTTACAGGAAACACAGGGCTCTTTCCCAGAATTTTCTGAAGTAGAGATTACATGTCAGTGCCCCCTTGGCCCTTTTCATGCCAGTGATTTTCCTTTTTTTTTCCCCAACAGGAGCCATGACTAATGGATGATGTTCCTTATTGCTCTGCTGAGCCACCAGACACAGTTCTCCCACTTCACCATTTAAAATAGGGTAATGTCATCCTATTGACAATGCTGTCAGCTCACTAAAATGTTGCATGATACCCTCTCAGTGAGGACTTTAGTCAGGCAAAGCAATTATCTTCATGGTTTCCTGCAGAATTTTGGAGTGAAATCCCCCTTCACCTGCACACTCAACACATTCTGATCTTATCAGGATAGCTTCCTGATTAGTTCTATTAAAATAAGTAAATCCTTGTTCTCTTCCCTGTCACTTCATCCTTCACCTGTATCCTGCATGGCCAGCTGGAGAGCATGCTTTAACTAGTGATGGACTGTTTCTCAAACTGACATAGAAAAGCAGACTTCTTGTGATTTTTTTCCAAATCCCCAGACGGTGCCCTCCACTGAGATTGCTGTTGATCAGGTGGAGCTCTTTTCCATCTGGGCTTCAAACATACACATATACACAGAGGAAGAATTATTAATAATGCAGCAGTGATTGTAGTGAACCATGATAGGTGGTGACAGAAACTGGGAGATGAATACATTCAAATCAGTGTCCTTGGCAGATATGTGAAATATTGTTGTGTTAGAGAAAAGACCTTTAGCACTATCATGCCAATACCTCAGCCAAGAGATCAAGAACTGAGGCTGTCAGTCAAATTTGATTTTTCCTAGGTTCCTCTCACTCATCACTGTGGTGTAGGAGCTCCTTTTATCAAGCAATATCAGTGGTGTCTGTCATTGGTTTTTTCCTTTTTCCTGCCTTTTTGGCTCCAGGAGAAAGAGCAAAATTAAACGAGGCAAATAGAGAGGAGGAGAACTAGTGTGTCTGTGGGACTTGTGTTACAAAGAGGATTGCATGACACAAAGGCCATTTAATATCTCTATCCAGGCTCCCAGTGCTAAAGCAATTAAAACATGTGATATAAGGGAGAAAGATAATCCACTGCAAAGAGGATCACCCTTATGTATGCAAATGTGATTACTTTTTGAGACAATGAAGAGAAAATGTGAGGTGAAGATTTCCAAACAGTCCATTCATCAGGCTTGCACCTTACTTGATACTTTAGACAGGAAAGGATGAAAATATTTCTAAATTTGAACCCTGCCTTTATTATCTGATTTTTATCTCACAGCAAAGTGTCCTGCTGCTCTTCTTCTCTGATCCTTCTTGCAGGGAATGTTTCCCTTTTTCAGCCCTAAGAAATCAAGGCTGAAAAGAATGGTGTGGTTGACAGGTCCCTTTGCAGTATGTGAATGTTGAACTCTTGAGTGAGGGTCACATCAAATGATTTGTAGATGATCCATGTGCAGTTAAACATGTTTGCACCTACCGCTCATCAAATAATTTTGAATAATGAGTGCAGGTGCAAAAATCTTGATGTGTTTGCAGGCATTTCATGATCAGAAATGAGAGCTTAAAATTTGCCATCTAAAGTTGCTCCTGACAGAATAATCAACATGCTCTGATGTGCCATGTGGTTGCACCTCCTGTTCTGCACCTGAATTACAAATAGAGAAGATGCTCTTAGCCCTCCTCCTATAAATGTTTTAACAAGCCAGTTTTCCCAGTCTGCAAAGCAAGAAATCTCAAAAGCACACTCACTGAAAGGTAGATTGGATCTGAGGAATTCAGAATGAAAACCAAAACTGACTTGGATTCAGAGGAGACTGGAGGTGACCAAGGTTTTATGAAATGAGGCCATTGGCATTGATAGTTGATCTTGTCAGCATTTGGGTCCTTGTTTCCTCATTTTACCACAGCATTCATACTCCATCCAGCTCTGTTCTGAGGAGAGAGGACTTGGCTTGGGCTGGCTTGGTGTGAACCAGTAAGATGTGCTGGTTCATATCCCCAAAGGCCACATCCAGATGTTGTGAAGGAGAGGAGCCAGTGACCTGGGTGAGGTTGGCACTGCTCCTTACCACAGGCCAAGCTACACAGACACAGTCACAGCAAATCCTCTGTGATCCATAAGCCTTTGTGTTTGGAGTCGGTGCTTTATTAACTCTTCAGTCACGGGAAGAAACACATCTCATGTAAGAGCAGGCTGGACACTGTGGCCAAGAGCTAGGCAGGACTGCTACCTGGGAAATCCCTTGCCTCCAAGGGACTTTATTCTTTAGGAATACTTCAGACCACTTAATACTACCTATGGTATAGATGTGTCCAGCTTTCCTGACCCGACAAAATCATGTCAACAACTTTTGACAGCCAAGGGTCAGCAGACAGCATGTGCTTCCTGGAGCTGAGGCTAGGAGAGTTTTTGGGAAGAGATTTACAGGCAAGGATTGACAAAGCCTGGCCAGAAATCCTGTTTCTTCATGGTGAGAGGGGACTGTGACTGCAAGAAAAGCTAGTCAGGTCTTTGAATTTGTTCTCTCCCTCACACATACCTTCCTCTGGTGGCAATGTGTCCTAAGATAAGAGCACCAGGTGGGTATTGAAGGAGGAACTCTCTGGTTGCTTGCATAATTAATGCATTCCGGTAGTGGGAGAGTTGAGATGTTTTCATTTGACTTTGGTGCACACTGGCTTGCAGATGGGCATAAAATACTGCTGGAGACTGGGACAGCTCCACAAATTGGTCTCCCAAAGTTGCAGCCTGCAGTCTAAAGGCACGGAACACTCACTTTTGGACAGACTATTAAAAAGCACTATTATCTGGTCAAATACATAGATAAAATCCTGAAATAGCTACACAGGTGCTTTGTTGTTTTGTAATTGGGAGTTCTGCAGGGCCAAGGATGGTAAACATGCATGTTTCTAGTCAAATCTGCTTATAACCCTTTAAACTGTTGACCAAATTGGACACTAAGTGGGCCTAGCTGCAACAAGACTTCTCTGAGAAGTTTGGACAGCAGGGGGGGGTCTCATTGAAGCTCATGACTCAACAGGAGGGACCATGACCTGATAATACTGTAATCCATTGTAATAGATGATAAAGCTGTTGTTTAGATACTGCACTGGCAATATTTAGATATTGTGTTAATAATAAACCTAATCATAATCTTTCATATAATCTCTGTATCCTACTTCTCACACCCAGCTGAGAGCCCTCTCTCCACTACTCTGCCACAGGGACTGGCTTGACTCAGACGTGAGGATGGGAGTATGAGGTTAAATCCATTTCCCATCACAGCTGGAGATTTGGATTACCTGCAGCTCCTGCACTGCCATGCCTCTGTCATGGGACAGATCCTACATTTGAGCTGCACTTGAATTGTTTCTGAGTCTTAACTCAAAACCACGGGCTGGTGGCTCCTGGTTAAAGGTCAGAGGTACAGACAGGAGGATAGATGTCTTTGTTTGGATTACTCTAGTGCCTGTACCAGTGCTGGTCACTAACTGTACAATGATCTAGAGTAGCTGCATCACTGATGGATAGGATGAGGCTCCCTGAGAGGGCAGCATCTGTTGCCTGGATTTAATCTATTTTGTTTATAAAGAGAGGACAGCGATCTTTAGGGCTGTTGGCTTGGCATATTACAGGGGCCCTATATGTTAATGTAATCATACATATGAAAATCCCCTGAGAAAAGTCCAAATAATGCTTAAATTGGTACAGAGACTATACTGTTAAAGGTGGTCAGCCTGCTTGCCATTGCATTTCAATTATCTTTACGTTCATTTGGTGCCACTGAAGTGAAGCCATTTCCACTGATTAGTGCCAAGAACTGACAGATATGTTATTCCATTTTGTTTTCTCTTTTTCAAAATTGTTTTTAGTGCTGGTGAACAGTGCCAAAATTACAGCTCTGCAGGCTGTAGTGTTTTATTCAGCCTGGGGACTAATTCTAGTATGGTATGAGCAAAGGATGCTTTGCTCAGGAATGGATGCACCAAGGAAGCAGGATCAGTCAGCTGCACCTCCTCTTTTAGCTGTGTAGTGCATACTCCCAATGCTGGAGATGAGGTGGCAGCTTTGTGAATTTTCACAGCCCCAAATCAGCTACATAAGGCACATTTTGACTTTCCTGGGAAAAAGCATCATTTTTGGATTAGAGGGTGCAGGTGGAAGGGGATCCTACATTTGTGCAGTGCTCAGACACTTGTTTTGTGCCTGACTGTGGTAATGGGGTATGCATACAGGGAGCAGCAGAGTGAAGAGAGTCAGTCTTATTCTCTTAGAGGCAGCATTTAATTGAGCTCCCTATATCCATGTAGTGCATTTCCAAGGGGATAAGGTTGTGGAAATGCTGCAGCCCAGTTAGCAAGGGTCTGTGCCTGCCTGCGTAAGGGCTGCTCCTTGTGCCTTGGGCACATCTAGATTGGAAAAGATCCTTAAGATCATTGAGTCCAACTATTAACCTAACACTACCAAGCCTGCCACTGAACCATGCCTTTACTGCTTGGAAGGGAACTGTTGGTGCTGATGTCTCCTTGGTGCACTCTCATGGACGAGGTGGCTGAGCGCTCTTATACCCCTGCTAATGGGACTGGCAAAAATCAGATTGCACAAGCCACAAAGCAAAAGGTGGGATAACAGTGATCTCCATCTATCTGTCATGCACTTGGGCACACTGACACACAGAACTAGGCTATGGTCCTTTCTGTGCCCTTGTAGGCAGGGGAAAACAATGATATCAAGTCTGAGCTGGGCTTCTTGTTTTGCTTAAAGCACAATCAAGAAATGCAGGCTCCTCAGGACAGGCCAAATATTCCCATGAGGAAAAAGAAATTAACTCCCAATGCTTTTCATCACTTCCCATTTCCATAAAGCTGCTCAACACATACGAATGAAACACAAATGCCTCAGTCACCAGGAATGCCACAAACAGCCATGCTGCTTGCATCTCACTCCCTTCTGTACACTCTGCCACCTCTCCTACTGGAGCCCTAAGGAAAAAGAGAAGAAGGATGGACATTTATGAGTGTGTCAGGGATAAACAAATGGCAGGTGTGCTTGAAGCCATGCTTTTCCCCTGACATTTTGTTACCATAATGATTATTTCGTTTGTCTTTGGAGGATAATCAACAGTTGTCTCCCCATGAATGTACTTAGTAAAAATGTCTCAAATGCACGAGAGAATCCATTAATTGCTTTTGTGTTTCAGGAAGCTGAAATTATGCTTAAATAACCTCTCAGTTCAAGTGAGGGTAAATCAATGCCAACCATGGAGAATAAACTGTGCAGATTTTACTCTTGCAGCCCAAAGCTGCACACCATCACAATTCATCTGATCTTCTCATCTTGCCAAATGAAAATGGAGGTGAATTATCTGTCTTTTCCCAGCTGGTATCTCAATGATGTGTACAGGAGCTGCATTATTACAGTAGTTTAAGAGATTTTTTCTCTTCAGTTGCCTGCTTGTACACTAAAAAAAGGAATAGAAAAAAACATGATGCTGTCCTGTTTAATGTGCTTATGTATATTGTCTCTTGCTTAAGGCTTCCTCTAAAGAGTAATTTAAAATCTTATTAAGCATCTGCTTTCTGTGTTAAATATTACACATAATTATGGACAGAATATTGCTTTCAGCCTTGCCTGAGCCATCTTTCTTAGTCTAAGAGGGTATGCAGTGAGAAACGAGGTCAAGTCCTTGTCTTCTCAGTTTTCATTGTGGTATATTCAACATGCATGAGGAGCTGGTTTTGCCACCTACTGCATTGGTTTGCTCTAACCCTGACAGAAGCTGTTGAAATATATGATTGCTTGTATTGCATCCTTATTGCCAACAAAGTGCTAGTGCCTATCAAATTAGTTTTGGCAGAACATGGCAGAATTTGGTCTGGGATGCTGCATTTTCTGGATGTCATCTTTCTACAGTCATGTTCATCTGAGATTTACCTTCTTATGCTCTTTGAGATCCCTGGATTTTTGAACCATTTGTCCAGCCGTGCAACTTGGCAGACACTTAGCCATGAGTTTCACTGTTAAAGCTGGAACTGTAAAGAAAGACTTTTCTCCGTTTCTGAAAATTCTGTGAGTAGCAGTGGGTTGTATCATTCTTGTGTGCTGGACTTCCATCATGGTTATTTTGCCACTTTGATTCCTACAGCAGGTCCAGAACAACAGTGAAGAGCAAGTGTAGACAAGATGCCTATATGTTCCAGGGATATTCTAGCACCCTGGGTTCGTCTGTGAAAAAAAAAATCTCACTTCCAGCTGCTTGCTTTAGCTGCATAAGTCTTTCAGATCTTCATAAGATCCTTCAAAATACTAAAGAGTCCTTGAATTTGTTAATGAGATGATGAGTCAAGGAAGCTTATCATCTTCCAGACAAGGACCTTTTCTAGAACAGGCATTTTAATTCTACTGCATATTGGTGCAAGTGGAGGGTGAAATTTATGATCTGTCATGTGCATGAGTGAGATTAGTGGACTATAATGATCTCTTCTCTAACTTTAAATTCAATCTCCCTTTTATTTTTAATTAAAGTCGTGTTTCAATGATTTTAGTACTAATTTAAGCAAGGGGTTGAAAATGTGGAATATGGTCATGTGGAGAGGGTCTTGGGAAAGGCCCTGGAAAAGCTGTTAAATGGGCAAAAATTCCTCAGTGTGATGCAGGGACTAAGAGTTCACTTGTTTGTGACCAAAGAAGAGGTCACAGAAGGGTTACTACTGCATGTCTTCTGGAACATCCTCTCCGGTCACCACTGGTCTGACGGCAGAGCTATGGCCAAAGGAAAATTTACAGGACAGAGAGAGATTTCAACTACCTCCAATTCAACTGGAAGAGAAAATTCAGTTTCCGTGGATACCATCTACATACTTAGACCCTACCATGCATTTTGAATTAGTAAAACCTATCTCCAGACTGTTGGATGATGTTAATGAAACTAAATTAATTATTTATTCTAATAAAATAAGACATGCCAAGACTCTCCAGGGAGACTGTAAGGACAATAATGCCTCTTATTAGAAAAACATGTCAGTGCCTCACACAACCTGGGTCCATTTTATTTGCATGGGATCCTGTTTTCTGAAATTTTTCGGGACTCAAAACAATGAATTTCCATTTGCATAAGGTAGGACCTCTCCACCCTTCTCTTGCCATTACCTTTTTCTTACTGTGTGTTGTGGAGCTGCAAATACAAGACAGACATCTCTTTTCTTAAGACGCTTCTGGCAGATTTCACACAAACTTTTAGGATTGTTTATATGGAGAGGAGCCTAGCAATGCCAAGAAAATATTTCTTTTCCATGACACATTGTGAGTGATTCTTGCATAAAATTGCCAAAGCACTTGACAAAGTCATAATCACAAACTAATGATCCATAAGGTGATTGCTGTAATTAGTAGCATTATTGATATTACCTTACTAGAGTAATTGGACTCACTTAACCTTTGTTTGTAGCAAGAGAAATTGGAATATTGATGCTGACAAGGACTGGCATCAAGTGGACAATAAACAGTCTGTACAACAGCCTGATCTCTGCAGCTCACCACGGCTCTGTGGTTGGCTTGGAGCTGCAGGAATTTGGAGCAGTGCAGAGCCCTTTTTTCACTTGAGCCTGCTCCAGTCTGTCAAGGCCGTACCTTGACTGAAATGTTAGGTGTGCTATAAGTGCTGTAAGTCCCATGACCAGTGGATTAAGCCTAATGAGTCCATATTCTTCATGGAAAGAGTGAGTTTGAAGTATCTGCTGGTGAGCAGAGCTGGCATGTGCTTGGCCCCCTGCACAGAGGAGAGTGGGGCGATGCCTCCCTTCAGTAGTCTGCACCTAGAGGTACATCTGCGGGGGATGAGGGGGTGCTCCACATGTTGTGCCATCTTCAGTGCTCGGTGTTCTGCCAAAAGCTGGGGAGCCCAGTGGTGGGATGTGCTTGTTTTCCCCCAGCATGGAACCCAGCTGAGACAAACTACCCATCACATGGCAAGAGCTCTGGCTGCTGAGAGGCTGGGCTGGATTCAGTGTGTTGTCATGGAGCAAAATGCTGGCTCAGACTTCACTGGGAAAGCAGCAGCCAGAAAGAGGAGTTTGCTCAGACAGATTGGCTCTAGTCAGGGTGTGAAATGACAGATGACAGACGGTGGTCATGTGGCACAAGCTGCCAGCTACTTTGAGCCGAAGTCCTGCAGCAAAGCCTTCAGGAAATCAACATCCTTCTCTTCTTAATGACTGCAATATATTATATTGTCCTCCCCCTGTTTTTTTTTTTTAATAGGAAATATCCACCAAACCTGTCCATCTGCGCACAGGCCTCCTCTCTGAAGTCTGGTGATGAGGATGAACACCACCTCTGTTCCCACTGCCCATCTCAGGCAGGCTGGGTAATGATGATGTTCCCCTTGGATTTGCACCTGTACAATTTATGGCAATAATAATAATTATAATAATGATGGTGATGATGATATCTGGAGGAAGAAACCCTGTCTGTATGGAACTCTTACTTTCAGCCTGAGCCTCATTTTGAAGGACGCAGTGGGGACGAAGGCAGAAGTGTAGAGAGGTGTTCTTCATGGAGAAGTACCTTTCTCCTTAGCAAAGCCAGCCATCCCACCAGCTCACCCCATGGCATGGGCAGGAGCCTTTCTGGCTGTATGGCTGCACCCATTCTCCCAGAGCCTCACAGAGCTGGGTGAGGGTCAGCCTGATGGCTCTGTCTTCCACATTGGGCCAGCTACCTTGGTGCCATTCCAAAGTTATCTCTTAATTAACCTTGACACAAGCCTTAGCTTTTCAAAAGTCTGAAAAATTCAATTTTTTCTCTGATGAGACAAATTCAGATGAGTTTCAGTGTATTGGGGCCAAAAATCTCAGTCCCTTAAGCATACAGGTGGATGCTTAACCATACTTGTCCTCTTCATCATAAGGAAAACCTGCTATGTGCCCAAAAATTAATTTGCTGATCTTTATAAAATCAATTTATGCAAAAAAAAAAAATCTACAAAGGGGAAATTAGATTGAAAACTGACTCCAGACACCACTCAGTAAGAATTATTTCATGCCAGTATATGTTAAATTCAATATCTATTCCACTCACACAGTGTAGTTTATTAAAATGAACAGCATCTCAAATATGCATTTCTACATTCAGTTACTTCAGCCTAGTCTTGATGGATCTATTACTGGTGAAGGATACAAATTTCTGTTAACTGTAAGCGAGTTCACAGCCATTTGCTGGTGAAAGAAAAGGGGGAAAATTGAAGGCATAAGGTGCCTCAACCTAAAAATAGCAGTAAGAACTAACCAGAAGGAGAGCCCACTTCAGAATTTACTGTGACCATTTTCCATGGTGGGGAGGCATTTTTCCAGGGCTATCTCAGGAGGTGTTGGAGCTGAGGTGCTCTCAGCAGCCTTCAAAAGCATCCTAGGTCATGAGGGTTTGGTTTTGTTTGAGTCAACAGATGAGGTTCCTCCCCAAACCCTACCACAACTTTATGTTACCAGCCCTGCACCAGCTCTGCCTGTGGAACCCCTGTCAGCAGACACCTCCATTCCATCCCTGACTGCACCTCTGTCTAGGTCTGCTCATCCCCTCTCAAAACAAAGCTGTCCCTACTTGTCATCCTGACCTACATGCACTTGTCCAGCACCAGATGCACCTGTGCATCCAACGTTTTGTTTCTCACACCATCTGGCTGCTTAAAATGTCTGTCCCAAGGACAAAATTCAGTGTGCAATGCACTCCCAAGGGGCAGCTGTCATAAAATTCTGCAGGAGTAAACAAAATCCAGAGGGTCCAAGACAGCAAAAGAAATAGAATTAGGTGTGTTGACTGATTTAAACTGGTGGTCTTGACTTCTCCGTCTGCACACATTTTCACTTTTCTAAATTTCTTGCCTCCACCTCAGATGTTTCGGTATATTTAGCTTGATAACTAACTGCATTTCCAGGAGCCTGGCAAAGCATTTTGAGCTAAATGAACAAGGAAATCCTGCCAGAAATAGTATGATGTGATTCTGTGTTACACATAGGCATTTGCCTTCCTGGGATGAAAAAGCTTAAAACTCGTGTGCCTGGCGGTTTTAGAGTGCTGCTCGACTGCAAATTACATGTGTGAGCTAAGTACTCCCATTAGCTTTAAAGTGGGGGGAAAGATGAGGCTGATGGAGGAAGAGGCTTGCTAAAAAATCAGCAGAGAGTCCATGGCAAAGCAGAGGTTGAAAACATGGACACTGATGTGTGTTAAGTCTGATAAATCAAAGCTTTCAGCAGTACTATATGCCTGCCCTGACTCACATGATTAGAGATCTTGCACCCACCCTTTCTGGTGCATGCTGAACCCCTGACTCCTGAAAATCAAGTGCTTCTCCATAGGTAATAAAAACAAATGTATTCCAAACCATTAGCCATCATGGGAAAAGTATAAAGGGATGGCTCTGGGGTGTTCTATTATAGCTGGGTGGTGGTACCTGACATCTGCTGTGCTGATCAGCTGCAGCCAGAGATGTGCTGTGTGCTGGAACACACCTCTGTGCATTGACTCACTGAGGCAGCTGGAGCTCTAGCCTCATAAATTAGGACTTCCACAAAATTCTGGGTAAGGACATAAATCAGTGGGTCACTCCAGCACCAGAGATATCTTTAAAATGGATCCATTTTCTCCAGGGTTAAATATTCCCAATCAGAGGCAGCCATTTGGAGCCTGGCTTTGTCATATGAAACTAATTGACAAACCCCTGTGCTCTAATATTATTCCTGTCACCCCACTGAAACGCAATAGTAACGCTGGCTTCTATAAATCAGCCAGATCTTAAAAAGCAGAGTTAAATGAGCATCACATTATAAACCACAAAGTACATTCATCACACTGCTACAAACCATAAATATGACAAGTAGATCCATCAATTCAGCACCTTTCTTTCAGGTCTGACTACAGGGACGTTAGTGACTTAATGGCTCCTGAAAGCTTTCCCCTCCTAAACACAATGTGGAGCTTGGTCTTTCATTTACTGCAGTTGCCAGAAGTGGAGCTCAACTGTCTACAGTCATGTTGCTGTGCTGGGAGCTCCTGCAAGGGAAAAATCCACCTCTTTGGAGGCTGCACCCAGCATGACCCCCTTGGAAAGAGTAGCTCATACTATTACACTGCTGGTGCTTTGACTGTGCAAACTGGGCAACAGAAGAATGTCAGTCTGCTATAGACATGCAGCTACAAACTAGAGAATAGTCCAATGGAAAAAGGATAAACAGATCTAGAGATAAGTTTTCAATGATTTGCTGTCAGACTGTAAAGATTTATTGAGTGGGTGCTCTATAACACCATGTTTTCATCAAAACAGCTTGGTGGATGGGCTAGGGAGTTATTAAATCTGCAGCTGAGGGTGAGCTGGAAAGGGCGCTACACGTCTGGAAGGCAGGATTTGAAATGCCTTATGGAAAAAGTGACCCTGAAAAACAGTTTATGGTTCAAGGAGGACCACCATTTATTGGAAGACTGGGTCCTCTTTTGGACATGCTATCACTACACTTCAAGAGAGTTCTGAGCCAATTGGTGACATACAGATAGAGAGCATAGATGGTGGAAAACATGATGGAGGAGAAAGGAGTGAAAGAGCTAAACTTAACTGAGAGAAGAGATGACTGAAGACAGAGATGGCAATGGTTTCTAAAAACACAAAAAGCCACAGTAAGGAGAACAGAATACTTTTTATTTTCCTTGCCTGCTTTGGTGAGGGTAAGGAATAATGGCCTTACATTGTAGAAAGAGAAACTTAAGTTTGGCAAGAGAACAAAACTTCCTGACAGCAATGGCAGAAAAAGCAGTGGAGAAAGTTGCCTGGAAAGGCAGTGACATTTCCATCGTGGGAGGCTTTTAAGAACGGACTAGGTAAACAGCAGATGGTGCCTTGTAGAATTGGGGTGGACAAGATGTTGTTTGAGTCCTTCCTGTTTTTTATAATTTTGTGTTTGGCTAGCACCAGAACTGTTAATCCTGTTTGTCCTACAGGATGTAACAATCCATGCTCTGCCTGCCCAATCTGCCATGCGTAGTTAGATTTTGGAGAAAGCAGAACTAGCAGTTTCCCACTTGCATCTTTCCTACCTCCTGCTGAAGAACAGGTCCAGGCGAGTCATTGGATCTTCCTTCATTTCTCTTGATCCTTTGGGGTGAACAGCAGTGAAGCCCAGCTTCTCTGAGGAGAACAGATGGACTTCAGAAGCAGTACACGTGCAAAACTTCATGGAGACATTGCCACTAGAGTGCTGTGTGCCTCCAGAAACAGCTTTTAAAAGTCAAATCCCAGGCACTGCTTTTGGGTAGAGGAGCTGATGGCATAAAGCCTGGCAGTAAAGTATCTAATCTTCCAAGGAGAGTAAAGCTAACAAACACTGTGCTATGCCCTGTGTACAAGGATCCTGCCATAGCTAGATGCTGGGGTAAGGGACTGGTGGTTTGGCACGGGTGGAAGTATCACTTGAAGAGTTTTGGGAGAAAATGTCAGGATTTCATATTGCTTACTTTCTCTCTGTGCTTGTGAGGGTCTGTGCCCGATGCTGTGAAGCTGACAATGTTCTTCCAGATTATCAGGCCTGAGACCCTATGACACTGGTGCTGACCCCCAGCTCCTCCCCTCTTGCCTGAAGAGAATATTGCTGCCTTTCTGTCTGAGCAGCCCCCTCCCACTGTACCAGGCCTTTGTGCCACAGAACACCAGTGCAGCTGTAGCTCCCCACAATGGGGTGAACTGGCAGAGGCAGCAGACAAACAGCACCTTCATGGGCCTGGCTGGGAAGGGGAGGAGAGTGGTTCAATGCTGTCTGCCTAGATCCCACACCCTGCAGCAGATGGGACATTTCAGTGGGCCTTTTTCCATCTCACCCATAAAATATATTTTGTAGTTACCAGAGAATTTTTCAGCCTGAAAAAAACAAAAACAACTCTGAACAAAAATCAGCAGCTTTCTTTCCCTTCCTTCCTCCCCTTCCCCCCCAAACTACTGCCATAGACAGATGCCTGGAGAAGAATAAGAACAGACCAAGCATATGTGCTGCTCCTTTTAATAAACATCACTTGTTAAATAATTTAGGTCAAGTCAATACACAGAAATCACAGCAGCTGAATCAAGTGGGTGCTGAGAAAGCTGTAGTTTTATTCTGTTTTGTTCAATGTTGCACCTGAAGCCCCAGTAAATTTGTTAAGACAAATCCCAGGTGGTGATGCCTACCCAGGCTGTGGGCAGTGTGGCAGAAAAAAGAGTTGGTGACCATGTGAAGTGGAGCTGATTCCAGAGGCAGACAGAACCTCACTCTGGGCAGAGAGGGTCTAGGTGGGTCTGGAACCTGTGAGAAAGGTGATGTTAGTATGTTTCTTGATCTGATGAACTTGCTCACATGCTGCCCCATTAGCCTCCCTATAGACCTCTAGCTATGAAAGCACTTCTGGTGCATGTGTGGAGCTTTAGAGCAGGTTAACTTATGTGCAGACTCTAAACTACCCAGAGATTTAGGGGTAATGGACTTACCTAACTAGATCTTTGTCTCTTTTAAAACAAATCATACCAAAGATACACTCAGCTTGTTAAAGCTGTATGCTGAAAATATGAAATAGATTTCTCTCCATGCTTAAGCCCAACCTTTCATGCCAGTTCATTATGATGTGCTTATTATCATGATCACCTATTTTTTCCAGACGCCTCTGTGCACCATTTCTCATGACTAAGTTTAGTAACCAGCTGCTAGCAAGCTACAGAGGAAAGTATAGATGGCAAAAATCGATATTCAAGTGATTTTAATAGGCAAATTTGAGCAGATGCAACTGGGCACAGCAAATTCTGCTGCTTGAACTCCTCTTTTGCAACATTTCCAGTCTGTGATGTACAGCACAGAGGTGCAAATCTCCTACAAGCTACATGCAGTTTTTTTAACAATGCAGAGGGCTGCAAAATTTAAATAAGGATGTTGTGGAAAGATATAGATGAAATGCCTACAAGGATTTAGGAAATGAAAAGGGAGTGTTCTGCAGCTGCTGTTCTTTCTCCTGTGACCAGGAGAAAAGTGTTGCATCAAGCAGTACTTAAAGAGGAAGGAAGAGACTAAATCCTTCTAAGAGGTGTAACACTCTTTCAGTCTGAAAACCTTGCCTCAAAAAAAAATCTGAACACAAGAAAATTTAACCTCTGGAGCCAAACTTTATGGCTAGCACACAGCTCTTGGGTAAATAATGATGCCAAAGCATATTCTTTTCCTTTTAAATAAGGTCCAAAATAGTTACTGAGGTCTGTCTTTTAGGAAAAAAAAAAATGACAAAGCTAAGCATATCTTAATTAGCTTTGCTCTTCCCAAAGGAAAATAATTAAATGAGGTGGTATACTTCTTAGTTCACCATACCAGAAAAGACCATCTTTGAATACTGCAGCTGTTATAGATGTGTCACTTTTTAACTACCTGAGCCTGGCTTAACACGTTTTGACAGCATATCATAACCTGGTGTGGCATGTTAATAAGAAAAAAGCATCATTTTGGACTGGGCTTTAGATCAAATAATATTGACATAGAAAAAGTACCAGGGAAATAAAAGAAACCCTTACAAGTGGATTGTAGGAATGAGAAGTAGCTATTTGTCAGGTGGTGTAATCTGATGGTCCCAAAAGTCAATGACGTGTTTTTCAGTAGTGTTGAAACTCCTGTCAGTATTCAGTCATTGCTGCTCCTGAAGTGTGACAGTTGAGGATCCTTGAAGAGTTAAATTAAATAAAATCTAGCATTTTTGAAACTCCACTAAATGATTTCTTTGTTTTTTGTTGCTGGAATAGGTATTTCACAGCAATTACAAGATGATCAGGTTTTCAGATGGCCACAAAGTTGTGTAATTAACAGTGATGCTAGAGGTCTCACCTGGCTTCAGCCATCCAAGGACTGTGCATGCAATGAGTACTTGGTGGTTGATGGAGTTTTCCATTGGGATATCAACTAGGCAAGGTTCTCCATCTTCAGCTGGGCTGGAAACATTTTTAGAATCTTTGTTGTACCCTTGAGGAAAATAGAAGCATGAGTTCTTTGGCCTTCCATGGTCTAAATCTTTGATGCACTGGGATGGCTTCATCAGTTCACCTTCATCATGATCCTGTGAAATAGGCCATCCCCAGTTTACAGCTGGGATGTCTTAGGCAGAAGGCAAGTCAGGTGACATGGCCATGGCTCCCTGGGAAGCCAGTAGTGGGATTTGGAGGCCAGGAGACATCCTCACATCCCACGCAATGCAGATAAAGGCCCGTTAGTCATTAACTGGAGCTTATCACAGCAGATGGCACTGCTCCACCTTCTTCACCAGGAGCCTGCTGCAAAGCCAGTGGTGACATTGGAAAGGCTCCCACTCCCACGACGGGCTCTTGGCCAGTTCTCTGTACTCCACCGCCAAATGTTTGGATTTTCTTGCAGTTTGTGATTTCCTCTCCCTTCATTTACCCCCATCAAGGGCTTGGCTGAATACAGCAATAAGGAAGCAAGGAGGGTCAAGTTTATAAATGACTGTGGGAAGTTTGGTTTCCATGGCTGCCAGCAATTACTGTGCAGACTCAGATGAGTGGAGATTACAGCCCAGGGCTGCTATTTTGCACGCTGGCAAGACACAATAACAAATGACAAACTTAATTCACTGCTGCAGCAGGGAGGAGGCATCTCACTCTGTGAACCTGGGGCTTATCTTACAGGAGATGCAGCTTTAAGTGGATTTCTTTTTTTTTTTTTTTCTTTTTTTTTCTGGCTGTGCTGATGCCAGCTAATGCATATTCTTCAGTCAGTAGCATCATTTCACCTCAGAGATCTTAAGTCTATTAGTCAGCCACCCTTTCTATTTCTGGACCTGGGAAATGTTAAGCAAATAAGAAAATTTAGCCCCCAGAGTGGGCTTAGAGGTCAGCCTTATTTTTAATTTCTTTTTTCCCCCAAAGGATCTGATGAGCTTTTTTCTAATTGAAATACAAACAAAATAGTTGCTTGGCCAAGATGCAGGGTGGCAGCTTGCATTCCACAGGGGCTGGGAGCTCACTTCTCTCCAGAACATTTCCACATGCTGCCTACTGTCAATACAAATGCCAGGGACTTTATTTATAAGACTACAAGTCCGCGCTATGGAGCCATTTATTACTGTTAGCAATCAATTAATAGTGCACAGCCATCTGTACTAGCTCAACTTGGTATCATGGCTTAAACCACAGTACAGGATGTGCACTTAGGCACTGCAATGGTGCACGTTGGTATTCCCAGCAGGTAGGTTTTTGAGAGCCTCTCTGGCTATTTTGAACCTTTCCTGTTGCCTCTGAGGCAAAGGAAGCCATTTGGGGCAAAAGAGGAACTTAGCAGCCAGCTCAGTGCTGAGCAGACTCAATAATAAAATGTATGGAGCTATACAGTGAGCTGGCACTGAGGCAGTGCTTTTCAGCTGTTATCTCAGTTGTTGTTGCAATGTCCTGACAAGCAGACAAGTAATGTTCCTTACTTACAGGTATAGGAGATAAATATTGGGAGTAGAGTTATTCATCAAGGACCAGCTCCAGAACAGTTATCACTCAGCAAGTAGCTACCCCACCAAAATCAATGCCACTTTTGCTATTGATGCTTTTCTCTCTGTTGGATGCCAAAAGATGATGGTCAGATCATCCCTACAGCCTTCACCCTGGTAAACTGAGCAGTTCTGCCCTTGGAGTCATGCCCAGAAAGGCAGGTTTACAACTCCCAGGAATACTGTCCTGAATCTTCTCTGGAGCATCTCTACCTCATCAAACTGTTTCTTGAACTGACCAGCCTGGGTCCTTAGTGTGGTTGCAAGTTTCAAAGATAAGGTGAAATTATCTTCTTACTGGCCTCAGAGGTGGACCTGATCAGGTGCTCTACCAGAACTCTTTTTGACAGTATTACACTGGATATTTATGCATGACTAATTGGGGTTCACAACTCAATTTTTAAGGCATTCCTGTCTGTTCCCTGTCCTGTAGGTATCACTTACATTTTCTTTTCTTAGATATGCTTACTTCATGTTGGACTGAACTGAAACACAAATAGTTCTACCGTACTTGTTCCTCCAAGATCACCAAGAAATTACAAAGTTGTTTATATCAGTGATGTCTCCTCACAATTTTTTAGCCTTCCAATCTTAGTATGACAGATTTTAGTTACAGATTTCAGTAGATCACAGGTATGAAAGCAAAACACCATCATGAAACCCACCTCACCTTGTGGGACCCAATCCATAAGACAATTGCCATGATGACAGCTTTCTGGTTTCCATCACTTTAATTCATTTACTACATACTCTGTTGGCTTTGTATTGTTCTAGAATTTAAGTCCAGCTAGTGTGTGGCACCAAGTTGAATGCTTTTGAAAATCTTATTTTTTTTGTCATCAACACCACTGACTTCATCAAGTAAACTTGTAATCACAGCAAAGAAAGATATTAAGTTCATTTGACAGGGTCTGCTTTCCATAAACCCCTGCTGATGGGCAAGAATTATATTTCCCCTATTAGCTGCTCCATTATTTTACCTGGGATCGATGTTAGCTTGACAGGCCTATAATTACCTGGGTCATCTCCTTTACCCTTTTAAAATATTAGCTCAACACAAGATTTCTGTCAGTCCAGGAAATTCCCTGCTGCTTCAGGGAGGAAAATTAATCTTTGTAGTTGAGAGCTGTAGCCAAAGCAGTACAGGCAGGACAAGAGTGTCTCACTCCCTGCCACCTGCCATACTCAGAAGGTGTCCCTCAGCCCCTCTGGTGTTATTACAAACAGTCAGGAATGCTGTCCTCATTTCTTGAGCACAGGACCCAATTTCCTCCCAGCACCTCTACACAATGCCTTTCTTCTGCTCCACACTATGGTCCTGTTCTTCACTGTATGGGCTTTTGGGGCCAGAGCTGGGGTCTCTGTCAGAGCCATGCTCCTGGAAAGTGCATCCCAGCTGTGGGTGGCAAAAGCTGAGGATTTCCTCATTGCTGTGCCTGGGCTGCTGGGACACAGGAGGTGATACTATGTCTGGCAGCTCTGCCTCCTGCCTGGGGAGCAACCCTGAACAAGTGTTTCCCCTTTGGAATGCTGAGTCTCCTGACAGGCAAAATGGAGGCGACTGCTTCTTGGCAGGGAGCTTTGTGGTCTGTACTTGAGAGCAGGCACACATGAATATATTCTTTGTCTTCTTTTTTCTTTCTTCTGCCCCTTCTTTTCTCCTGCCTTCTCTGCAATCTCTTCTCTGCTTCTGCCTGCTTCTTAGCCCTTGTCTTTGTCTGGGCTTCTGCTTCTGTTATCACACCCAGGCAGGGTTTGGCTAGAACAAATGCATATGCACATAGGCACAAGAATCCACAGCCTATTGGACCACATGATGAGTGCTTGTCTTTTATGTTCTGGAGCTGTTCTCGTGTGTGTAGGCTGCAATTTTAACCAATGTCAAGGTCCCCTAGGTGAGAGACAAACATATTTTAATATATAACTAAAAATTGGCATGAATAGATGTAACTTCTGTAAGGAGGCAAGCAGACTTTTGTACAGGGAAGAGTTCATAACCAATAATATCAATAATATCATAGAGCAAATACACAAGCTCCTGGTCTCTTCATTTATGTGAGCACAAAGATCAGTCAGCACATGCACACAAAACAAGGAGGTATGGAAAAGGACTGCCCATGTCAGGCTGGGCTGGATGTAAACCATATTTTAGTAGCTGATTCTTTTTTAGGTATGTTTTCAGCACTGTACCATCTCATCCCAAAGTGAAGAAATTTTTATTGCAAAGTTCTCATGGATTTCTTATGTCAACTTCCTTCAACTTTTTCTCTGGTCTTCTGACAAAGAATGGATCTGGCATGCATAGAAAAAATCTCAAGGATTACTGTCTTTGCTTCCAAAAGTGGTCAGAGTTAGATAAGGTACAAGATTAAAAGGAAGTTATAGACCAAGAAATTAGGAAGGAAATTTGTCAGTGCAGAATATTTCCTCGTGGGCTATTGACAAGGGACACAGCCAGTGCAGTAACAGGGAGTGATCATCCTGTCAGGTCAGTGAGATGGAAGACACAGGGAACTCACTCAAATTTATGAGGACCCATGTAAGATGCTAAGCACGACTTGCATTTGGATATTAGTTTGCAGGGAAGTGATGCTTCTCTTCCCAACACAGGCCCCACGGAATAGTAATAAGGAAATGTTAAGGACTGGAACCAGCTTAGGGTTATTTTATTAGTGTATGTGGTTATCAGGGAAAGCTTAGCACTGGGGATCCTGTTACACACTGCTGCTTCCTAGTCATTACTCCAAGCTTATGAGAGGAGAGTGCATTTCCCTCCTGGGGGACTCCAGATAATTGTTGATTTGGAGAGTGAAGATGAATGCCAATGCTGAACCATGCGTGTACACACACACACACACACACACACACACACACACACACACTCTCAAAATGTCAGGCTGCACTCCCCATGTTTTAATGTAGATGCTTCAAGAAGAGACCGAGTCATTGATTTCTCTCTCCAGGATGAACCCTAAAGAATAGGTAGGCACTGACACACAATTTGTTTCTCTGTCTTTCTGATAGCAAATAAATGAAGCAGCACTGAGAATGGTGCTGAAGACACTCACTGACCATAAAGCACCCCCTAGCACACAGCGCAGAAGGGGGTATTGTAGCATTAACTCTTACTTGCTCACAGGAAAACAAGCCTGAGCTGAAACTGGAGTCACTTTGTAACTTCTCCCAGTGTGAGCTGAGGACACTGGTATTTAATGAAGACATTGGAAGGCAGGAAAGTCTAAAACTTGGCACACCTGACCCACCTGTCCTTATTTGCATTGCTTAGAGAGGAAGGAACTACTTGTAAAGCTTAATCTAAAACTTGTTAAACTTATTTGTAGTTCTCCATGTAGAGCAGACTCCAGGAAAAGTTTCTGTAGGTGCAGAGATGGGTAAAAAGTCTGAAACAGTTTATCCGTGCAAACTCTGGGAGCACAGGCAAGTGAGTTGTAGCTTAGTCTGTAGCTCACTGTGTAGCTCAGTGACTTTATGGAGATTACCTGGGACAAGGAAATTTATTTCCTTTCTGGACTGAGCAATGAATATCTGAGTTCAATCTGCTACAACACCTCAGCTGATGAGTAGTAATTTCATTTCTGATGGTCACTCTGCCACACAGACATACTGCTCATCCCACCACTGTTTTAAAGGAGAGGGAATCAGGACATGTGAAAGTAAGAGGGGAAGAAGAAGTGTTTGTTGCCCCTGTGAGCACTAGGGCACTGGCTCATCTGTGGTTCTTCACTGGGAGAGGGAGCAAGCATTTTCCTTCTCAGATTAGACAAGCACTCCTCAGTCCACAGAAAATGATCCGATTTTAAGAATTTAGAGAAGTAAGCCATTTCTTCTTATGGCATTGCTCCATTCCCCTATATTTAGCCTCCACTTATGGGCATCAAAGCAGCAATGACCTTCTGTCACTAGCATGTCCCAGCATGTCCAGGGACCACTTTGGCTCTCAATGAAAGGGAAATCAGCTCTAAGTACTCTCTAGGAACGCCCCGGGAAACTCGGATATTGACAAGGCTACATAGCTACTGGTGTCCAAACCAGCCAAAGTCTGTGTGCTAGGCAGTGATCCCTCCAGCACAGACATCTCCAGATGGGTAGGGCCCCCCAGGGAACTTCCGTTGGAGGAATATTCACATATGCTGCTGTATCTGCATGTAGGACTGTGTGTAACCTTAATTGTGCCAGTGGCTCTTGTAAAATGCACAGGCAAGGACCAGTTCTCTGTTTCTTAGGTCCAGTACAGGCCATTTAACACTTGCAAAATGTGCTCAAAACAGGATGTCCAGCAATATATTCACTTCTACAACTATGTCTGACAATGTTGTCCTGCATGTTGCAGTCTGCAGAAGCCTAGAATTTCTTGCAGCCCCACAATGGGAGAGCAGGTGTGATTCCTGCTGGTCCATCACAGCCAGTGTCTCTTTAGTGACCCTGTAATGACAGGACAAGAAGGGAGGAAGGTTCTCTCACTGCCTTAATGCAAACAGCAAAGAAAGACTGAAAAATAATGAAAAATCATTTGACAGCTTGTCTTTAATTACAGAGCATCAGCTCTGTGCCTTGACCTGGACTAAACAGAGTGGTCCCCCTGGGGTACAAATGTCTCCTGTTCTCTACACTGTTTGTCCAGGGGCTGGAAGGGATGCCAGTAAGTCATCAGGAAATACCATGTTCTCACAGACCCAGAGGTGCCTTAATTTCCATAATAATATTGTTTTCTTCTTAATTATTAATACACTTCTTAGATGAATATAGTCTTTAAAAATGTATTAAGCAGAGCTCTTCTGTCCTGAAAGGAAGAATAATAGTAAAATTTCTTCTTATAGCTGCCTGAAGGTTTTATCCCACAGTGAGATGTTTGAAGGACAAAGAATAACCTGACAAATAAGGCATTGGATAGAATCTTCAGGAACCTCACTGCTGTCCTTGACTGTGCCGTGGGTGTCCACTGCCACCTCTGCTCACTCTGCATACCTGTGGTGCAGAACAAGATGTATTTGTCTGGCGTGTACTTTCTTTTGAGGCTTTAATTTTTTTGCTTCTGACTTCAGAGGAGGCAGTGGTCCAGGGGACTGGTGTCACATGGGGAATTGTTGAGATCCATGTAGAAATGTAAAGAAACATGGTGCTGGTTAAGAGAGGGTCTGGGAAACACATGTAACTGCATTTGGGAGGTGGGTATTTCTAGACACTTTTCTGGTGATCTTGGCTGTCCCCAGTCGCTAAGATAATATTCCAGTGTTGTCATAAAAATAAAACTAAGCTCTAAAGGCAAAAAATCTGTTTCTCCCAGCTCTGATCTCAGACCTGTTTATGTATGCTTTGAGACAGAGGATATCTGATGGCAGCCCTCTCCCTTAATATCCCCTACAAGTCCTTTAATGCCAAGATCCATGTGAGGCATCAGAGAGCCAGCACAGAGGTTATCCTAAAGGGAATTCTGTGCTGGCATTATTACTTATACCAGCTAGTAACATGGTAGATGTTTGTAGAATATTGTCTGCATTCAATTAGAGAAAGTAGGCAAAAAGTTTAAGCAATTTATCCCAGAGAGCACAAGGGCCAGGAGCAGAGTGGGAGCAGCACTTCGATGAACCTGTGTGTATGCACACCTCTGGCTGGCTGTTCAGCAGTGCAGTTTGTCCCCTTAAGGAGAGCAGAATCTCCCACTAGGATTGTTTAAACTTTGCAAAACTCATTTATTCCAAATGACTACCCAAAGTAATCATTTACATGCAACCAAGTATTGTCTCAGAAGTAATTTACTAGTGATTACTCGTGTAATGTGCATGCTACTCAGCAGCTGCACAGCATTACATGATAATCAGCCCTATGCTTCGGAGGGGAAAGCTAAGTGGTTTGACACAATCCAGCCCCTCTCACCAGTGAGAAATAATCTGATTATTCTGTAAGATTATTGTTTTTACTCTGCAGAAAGTTCTGATGACCTGTTACTCCCAAGGACATCCACCATCCCATCACGTGTGGAGCAAGCCACTAGATGGAAGTGTTTGCTCAGAAGCTGACATGACAAGCCAAATAAAACAGGAGAAAGTCCCCGGTATCCTGGTTTGCCTTCTCTTTAGGAACATCTGCATTAGCAGCTCAGCTTCAGACTTGGTGAAAGACACCACTGAAGAGGTGTGACGGTACATTGTTTTATGACTTGCTGTTGAATTAAAATAAAAAAAGGAGAAATCACAACTTAAATTGAGGCTAAATACTAGACTGAAGCAGCCCCATAATAAGGAATCCAGTTCTGCAGAGTTCCTGCTGAGCTCAGTAGTTGTGAAAAATACAACCTGTTTCTTTAAGTGCCTTAAAAATATAAAAGCGATCACCCCTAGCTTTTCGGTTTTAGGGACTACCCGTGGTATTTCTGGCCGTGTTTTCCTGGTACCTCCTTAAGCCCTATTTTGCTGCAAACTCCAAATTTGGGGGAAACGAGGTTGTGTCCGATGATCAGGCAGTTTTGCTGGAGAAGACTTGGCACAGCGATTGGAAGAGCTGCAGAGGTGTGATGCCTCCCTGACCCCCGGCCGTCCTGAGATAAAGGGGGTAGTGACCTGGGGGCGAACGCTGCCTTTGGCGGAGCAGGGGAGACTGATCTCAACAGGGAGGCTGAGGGTGTGGCCACAGCCTGCCCTTCCCCTGTGAGGGGTGGGGGCCTGTCGCACCCAGAGGGGGGTTCGCAGGCAGTGTGACCGCCTGGCTGCTGCCCTCTAAGATGCTCGAGTGCTGCTAAACCTGCGTGCCACGAAGATTCTTCCTCCAGGATGGCTGAGAATCATAGAAGCTTCTTACTTCTCTGAATGTGTGAAGGAGGGGGGCAGCGGGAGTTTCTTCACAGGCAGAGAGGGCAGATTTACCTGTAGATGGAGGCGTTCCTGCACGGGAAACTGGTGCTTTACCTTTGTGTTCCCTCTCTCAACTGTGGCGCTTAATTGAAGGGCTCCAGCAGCAATGAATACTTCGGTGTGTAGTCTCCTCGTGAGCTGCCTTACACAGAGGGGTTTCCAGGGCTGTTCCCGTGCCCAGCGCTGGCTGCCTGGCACTCAGCACACCCACAGCTCCTCCCCATCGCCTCTCTGTGCCTGAGCATGGTGAGCTGGGCATGAATGAATGTCGGAAGGATGGGATTAGTTTGGAAAATGTGGAACATCTCAGTGTACAGAGGTATGGATACTGCAGTGTGACAGCTCTGTAAACCCTCCCGTGCAATCCACTAAAGAGGAGGACTGGATGCTGAGAGTTAAACAATGGGTTTCTGGCAAGAGGATATCATTGCATGCTTGAGAGAAGATGGGAATGGTGAAAATAAACGAATGCCCTTAACAGTACATGTCTTGGAATTGCGAGGAAGAAGTATGAGTTAAGGGGACAAACCATGCAGTCTCAATCATATGAAGCTTATCACTAATGCAAGTAGGGATTTATTGGGTTACCCTGTGGCATACAGGGGCAATCTCACTGCTTTTACTGCCTTTTAAGGGCTGTTACCTTTTGGGTAGCTCTTTCAAGAGAGCCTTTTGAGCTGGCCCTGTCACCACAATGTCCCAGCCTCCCAGACACTGAAGCTAAGCCAGGAGGTCAGGGCAGCCAATTTTAGGAGGTTGCAGCCTCTGGGCTTCTTCTCAGAGCTGATACACTGTCCTACTTCATACAACAGAGAGGTGATGAGTTGGGATATGGCTAGCCAGCTAATAGTGACACTGCCGGGTAGTATTTTGGATTAGTGTTTGTTTTTTTTCTCTACATGCTGCTGTAAGTCAAAGCAAACCTTAGGTTAGCCCTTTCAGTTTACATGTTGGGAAACACTCATTAGTACATATTAATATACCCCTTTAACAAACATTTTTTCCCCTGTGCTTTTTGCATTTTCGTAGTATGGTCCTCAGTGGATTCATTCCTTCTTAGGGGCCACACATAGAAGCCAATGATGGAGGCTCACAAAAGAGGTGCCTGTGTCTTCTGCGCTTCTCCATAGACTGTCTGTTGAAGCACAGAAGTGCCAGACCTCCCACTTGCCACGTTGAAAGATGTTGCTGCTGGGGCCATCACGATCTGGTGCATAACAACAGAGCAAAGTACCCCTTGTTTCCCCCCTCTATATGTGTCAGAGTCCCCATGGAAGAAAGCTGCTGGTGCACCAGAATTGGTGGCCTGTAGTACTCTTCTGGCGTTGGTTTTATTTTACATGGTGCTGTAGTCACTGAAAAAGTGATAGATGCCACCAGCAGAGCAGCCCCTGCTGTCAGTGGGGAACAGTCCAGGAAAAAGGGATCTGTAGTGCTTCTGTAGTGACTGCATCAGAGACTCATCACTGAGGGCCTTGTGGATGAAACTTCCTCCAGGGAGGAGGGTCCTGCCAAAGGTGCATGTGGCTCAGAAACTGATTTATTCCAGCTGAATTCCACACTCCAAATGAATGTGTTTATTGTGGTTTTTCTGCTCCCTCAAAGCAAATTCCCTTGTTTTCTGAAACAGCAAGATTAATACTTAGTGCCTGCTAACCACTTTCCATGTTCAGTATGCTATACAAATATTAACTAATGAATCTCATCATGACATAATTAAATCTTATTTTACAGTGACTGAATGTTATCTTACACTTTATACAATACTGTAATTACAAAGATAGGGGAAAAAAAGCCCAATACATATAAGAGTGAGAATGATTGACAGTATTATGGTTCCTTTCCCCCCCCCCCTTCCTTATATCCAATATAACTGGAGAATTTGGCAGAGTTTTCTGAAGGCCAGAACTTGTGAAAAACTGAATTCAGAAGATGAACAGATCCCAAACTATGTGATGGTTAATTTTTTTGTAAGAGTCTTTTCCATGCTAATCTTTTTCCAAATTTCTGAGAAACAACACCAGTCTGAGCCCAGTCTAGCCTGGCTTTCTCTCTGAAGGAGTCAAAACTAAATGCAGAGAGCAAAGAGTACTCCTGACCCTGACTCCTGAGGAGGGCTTGTGTAGTCCTGAGTTTCAAGCTGAATGTGTTGATGTTAAAAAAGAGTTCTTTCCCAGGCTTTCTTCTGGTAAACAGAAGAACAATGTTTTGTAAATATAGGTATGATACATTCTTTCTTATGGGAGGGACCTTCTTCTGATGACCAATTGGTAGAAAGGTTTACCTTTTGTATTACCAATCAAACTGGCCTCTGACTTTCTGTATAAAAGAGGAGCCATCCCACAATAAAAGGAGAACCCACGACACCTGCAAAAAGGAACCTGTCTCTGTTTCCTTTGATGTCTCTTGCGACAGGCTTACTTACTCAGGAGAGCACAGTTCCATCCCAGCATCCTTGGCTCCCCATTCACATTCTGTGTGTCAGACAACCCACCTCCCTCCCTCCAGGACCTGCCACACACCTCTGCAGCTCCTGCCCCTGCACTCCTTGGCCTCACAGAAGCCCTGGAAAGATGGATGCCAGGGGTTCCATGCAAGGAAATGTGGATCAGGACACTCAGACTCCCGAGGTGCTGCTGAGTGGGGTGGCCTGATGGCACTGCCCATCCATGTGAGGTGACCAAAGCAGCATGTGTTTGCAGAGTCCCTCCTGCATGCTGCTCCCCAGGCTGGGGATATGGATAAAGGTGGGAGAGGGGTAGAGAAGATGGTGCATCAGAGGAAAGGACAGAGTGTAACATGGGATCACCCTCTTACAGTCTGCTCCATTTTATGTGCTGTCTGTCATAAAGACAACAGTTGACTATGAGGGGTTATGAAACTGCTTTCCAAAGGGAATGCTTTCCTTCCGTATCTCTCCTGCCCTGTTTGCCAGGAATAAAACTCCTCTGAAGCTCCCCTCAGGACACAAGGCAATCTGTGTTGGCACAGAGCAGGTGGGGCAAATTGCTGTTGCCAGGGCAGAGTATTTGCTCTGAAGTGCCATGCATGTGAAATAGAGACAGGCTACAAGCTCTTCTTACCAGGCCAGCAACTGGGGGTTCCTTGCAAATAAAGCAAGGATGGGGGCCAGGCTCTGCTTATCACAGGACACAAGGAAGAGAATACCTGACTCCAGAAAGCCATGTTCCAAGTATCCAGCTCTCCCAGGAGAGCAAGGGGTTTCTGAGATGCTGAGGATTGGTGTGACTTCCACTGTCAGAGCTTCTAGACACCCACAAGTCTGTGTTGGCAGCTGTTTTGTGATGGGCAAAAAGGTACATCAGCAGATCAGGGAAGTGGTAGGCAATGTTTGCCACAAAGCTGAAATAAGGACACATGCACATGCTTGTAGGAGGCAATAGGACTAACGTGGTCTATGACAGGAATGCTGATAAGAGGTAAAGCTCTAGAAGGGAGGATGAAGAGGATGCTGAGTGTGATCAAATGGGAGTAAAAGCTACAAAGTGGTGAGGAAGTGACCCAAGAATTTACTCATGCAAACCCCAGTCTAAGATTTCACTGAGAAACACGTGACAAGTAGCAAACAGGGGAAGCAGGCAGACAACCCCTGGATGCCTTTCTGCTTCATGGGGGCCCTCCTCTGCAGGGTGTGCTGACAGCTGTGGTAAGTGGTCAGCCTCCATCCCTGGAGCACTCCAGACATGGCTGGTGAAGGCAAAAGGAGACAGCACCCATTAGACCTGTTCCAAAAGCAGAAGAGTTCCAGATGCATCAGAATAACATCCAGAGGGATAAAGTGGGAGTAAGATGAGTCTATGGTAGTGCAGCTGCCCTAATGCTGGGAGCAGACCAAACCCCATTCAGGGCTTGGGTGTCCCCATGTGCCATAGATTTGGATAGGTTTCCTGCTCTGCTGATGAAAGTGCAGTGGCAATGTTCCTAGGAGATGTAAAAATGGGTGAAGGTGATTGCAGTGCTAACCAAGATGCTGAATCAAGATTTTTCTAAGAACAAAGCCCATGAAATTCTTGGCATTTTGGCATGCCTGTTTTGCGTTGGATTAGTGTTGGCAAAACTTTTGTTATCCTGTTAACCCTAGCTGGTCCTTTCCTTTCCTTTCCTTTCCTTTCCTTTCCTTTCCTTTCCTTTCCTTTCCTTTCCTTTCCTTTCCTTTCCTTTCC
>VZUI01018021.1:0-11483 GCA_013401135.1 Cettia cetti
CACATCCATGTCATCAATAAAAATATTGAACGAAACTGCCCCCAGCACAGAGCCCTGAGGAACACCACTGGTGACTGACTTGCATCAGTCCTCACCAAAAACACTCCTAAGATCAGGCAATACTACAGCTGGATATCAACCCCACCTTGTGAGGACACATGTGGTAACCACACACAGTTCAAGGAGTCCTGACAACAAACTGGGTGCTTACAGGAAGAAATTTTTTGAAAGTCATGCCACACAGAGACGGCTCTGCATTGCATGGAACGGAACTCAACACTGTAGGGCCTTGTGGGGAAGAAAAAGACCCATAGAATCAGGGTGAGAAAGAAGCAATTGGGCTAGCATTTATTGCAAACTAGGAGGAAGAAATTTGTTGACTTGGAAGAACAAGAAATATGTGGGTCTTTTTTCCTCATAATCCTGAACCTATACAGTCAAATTATACTTGATTCCTTTTCTGAGAGGAACGAGCGTGTCATCCAGATACACATTTTTTATTAAACAAATTCCTGTATAGAAGACCAAGACCTATCCTTTAAGATCAGAGAGAATCATGCTACATCCATATCATTCTTTGACCTTTGGTAAAATAAAACTACAGGTACTATAACCATTGAATGTATCCAAATAATCTCAGTAGTGTTGTTAGAGAGATGATGAAATGGATGAATTCTTTGTAAAAGCAATGCTTGAAGAAAGTAAAAAACAATGAAGAACAGTGTAAACACTGAAATGAAACACAATGAAATTGTGGCAGAGCCTTCAGGAGAGTGCTTATTTTCTTCAGCAGTGTCTCTTATCAGCAGCTTCATCTGTTTGCTGAGTTTGTTTGACTGTTAGCCTCAATTGCGATGTGCACTTGCTGCTTGATTGGCTTGAGGACCTCAGCTACAATAGCTATGGGCAGCAAAGGTCAGGAGTTTATAATGCCTTGTTCTCTTCCTAAAATGCCAGCTTTAACCTGCCTAGAGCCAGGGGTTCATATACATACAGCACATAATTACATTTTAAAGGGTTATGGTTGAGAGACAAGGAAAGGTGTGCATTTCAAAAGGGGAGGGAATTATTCCTGTGAAACAGTCACTGCTTTCAGTTCCCACTGGGAAACAATAAAAACATCACCTCTGCATCATGCAGAGGCAGATGCTGAGCATGTTGCAACCTAAGTCTTCTTTAGCCCACCAGATATTAAAGCATGTAATGTCCTCAGCTCACCTCATTTTGTACAGCCACTACAGTACCTGAAACTGTCCATCACACCACTGCTATAGCACATTTCATTTCCTTTAACTATTTTTTCCCCTAATGACTGTAATAAGGCTCATTTGGTTGAGTAGGGGTTTGTAGTCAAGCAGTTAAATGGAATTTAAGATTGTGACAAAACCTACAGTGCATCAGAACTGGCATTCTTAACAAACACTGTTTAACAGCAACATTATTATTTATGGGGAAATGGTTCTGAAAATAAACCCCTACGCATGCTTAATGTCTTCTTCCTTTTATTTTTATTCTGTGCAGCAGGAAAGATTTAGAAAAAGAACACAATCCGAAACAATGAAAAATTACTTAATGCCCAGTAATGACTAACTATATGCAAAATTGCTTTAAAAAACAAAAATCAGTTCAAGAGTTCTTCAATCTACTATATATCAATAGATAAAACATGACAAAAATGTTCATTCAGAAGAACCTTAAATTGAATTTCAATCTCATAAGGGCCATTTGTCTTTTTGATGACTTATATCCAGGTGTGCAGAAAACACAATGTAAATTCTCTTCATCACGATCCCTTTTTCATTTCTTATTTGCTGATGTATATCACACTATTGAATTTTGGAAAATGATGAGCAGAAGAACTGGTGAGTGATTCACCCTGCAAACTTTCATTATTTTTTTTAAATTGGCATACTTGAATATGCTCAAGTTTCAAATAAAGTTGAAGTATTTCTTTAATTAAGCCATTTTAGCTCTTAAAGTTAACAGAAAGTCACTTGTAAAGCCCAATCTAGGCTGTGTTTTCTTTTTTTGTTCCATAAATCCTCAGTTATGTGCCTACAGGTCATCCCAGAAACTAAAAATTGCTCTTCTACAGAAGAAAGCAAGTGTGGAGGGGTATCGAATACCACACTGCTTTTAAGAGGAGGTGCACTTCCAGATCATGAGCCGTGATCCTCAGTTCTCCCATAGACAAGTATTCCCTTGTATTTCAGTATAGAGTGTGAGCTCCTTGAATTTGGGGCTGGAAATACTTGCTTTGGCTGCCAACCAATGCAGAAGCCAGAATCCACTTCCCTTACACATAGCTAATCATAAGGAACCCACCACGGCTAAGAGGCTGCATTATCAGGGGTGCCTGGCACTTCCACTGGGCATTTCTGCTTCCTATTTATGGGAGAAAAAACGGGGCTTGTTTGTATATCCCATTTCCTGTCTGCAAAAGCTATCCTCTTGAAACAAACAACTGGTAAGAACAGCTACTTTTTCTGTTGTTCAAATTGATAGTGTCATTACACGAAAAATTGCAATATACCCAGCATGATCCTTGTGGGTCCCTTCCAACTAAGGATATTCTATGACTCTACGATTCCAACTTGTGAGGTATCTTTAGTTAATTTAACTTGCAAAACTGCCAGCTGCAGTTAGGTCCATCACAAAATTAATTCTCAAATCAATAATGAACCATAGATAAAATTACACATTAATCAATATTAAAGTTAACCTACTTGACATTTATATTCCTTAAACAGATAGTTAGCATGTGTCTTTCTGTGAATATTGACAAGTCAGAGGGAAAGCACTGTTAACAAGATTTTATGGTTAATGTTATGATAGACAATTTTGACTGATAAATCAAGTTCTAGACATGAGATCTTTGTTTTTTCTATTAGTTTCTACCACATTCTGTGATATGTTACATCTCTCTGCCTCAGTGTCCCCAGAAGGGAAATATCTACTCACCTCACAAAGCTGAAACTGAATCAATTTATAAGCCACATGTAATCTAGAGAGTACCGATATAAGTGGAAGATGTTCAGCACTTCTTAATAATGCTAGTGGCCTTGCAGGATCACATCTGTGCAGCTTCTTGAAGATCAAATACATAGGGACTAAATGGAATCTATCTGAAGGCAAAGTTTACCTTCAAAAGTTAGAGGGTAAGTGTTACATAAACTTATTAATATTAGTCAAATCATCATGTCACTGGTTTACATAATTGTAATCACAGTAAAATCTCCAGATTTTTAAATGATACTAAAATTAGAGTTAGATTGAATAATGAAGAGTAATACAATCAGATTTGAAAGGATTTGGACCATTTTGGTAATAAGGCCAGCAGATGGCAAATGCAGTTGAGTGTAGAAAAATATAAAACAATTGGACTGAGAATATGCACTAAGAGGAACAATCATTTAAGAAAAAGCATTATTTTGGGGGAGAAAATAAACCAGAGAAAGAGGGAAAGAAGCTGTGAGAGTTGTGTGGTTTAGCTGCACCCAGGAGCTAAGTACCATGGAGTCACTTGCTCACTCCACACTTCACCTGCCCTGGGAGGAGGGGTAATGGTGTTGGAGCATGTCCAAAGGCAAGGAAGCTGGTCAAGAGGCTAAATCACATGAGGAGCAGCTGAAGGAGCTGGGGGTGTTTAGCCTAGAGAAAAGGAGGGACCTTACAGCTCTCTACAACTACATGAAAGGAGGTTGTAGCAAATGGGGGTCAGGCACTTCTCCCATGTGACAAAGGGACAGGGCAAGAGGAGATGGCCTCAAGTTGCACCAGGGGAAGTCTACATTAGGAAAAATTCCTCCTGTGAAAGGTGGTCAGGATTGGAATAGGCTGCCCAGGGAAGTGGTGGAAACACCACCTCTGGAAGTGCTCAGAAAATGCATGGAACCTTGTCTAGTCATCAAGATGCCAGTATTTGTTAGGTTAAGAACTGAACTTGGTGGTCTTAGAGATCTTTTCCAATCTTAACAACTTTATGACTCTAAAATGGGTGAATTATAGATCAGATATGAGGAATTTTTTTACAATGAGGGTGGTGAAACACTGGGACAGGTTGCTGAGATGGATGCCCCATGCCTTGAAACATCCAAAGTTAGGTTGGACAGGGCTCTGAGCAGCCTGACATTATGGAAGATGTCTGTGGGCATTGCAGGGGCACTGGACTTGGTGATCTTCACAGGTCACTTCAAATCCAAACTATTCTATGAATAATAATAATGAAAAAAAAAACCCAAACAAAAACAAAAAAAAAAAAAAACCACAAAAAACAAGAAACCACCAACCCAAACTAAAATACCCCATACCCTCAAAACACCTAAAAACTGAGGGGAAAAACCCCCACAAGTGACGTGCAATACAATTGCTCACCACCTGCTGACCAATACCCAGCTCATTCCCAGCTGCAATTGGACCCTGTCAGCCAACTCCTCCCAGATTATGAGCATGACATTTAACAGTATGGAATAACCCTTTGGGCAGTTTGGGTCAGATATCCTGGCCATGCTACCCTTCCTCATGCCACTTCCTCAGTAGCACAGCATGAGAAATAGAAAAGACCTTGTCTTAGGATAAGCACTACTCAGCAACAACCAAAACATAAGCATTATTCTCATACTGAATCCAAAACACAGCACTGCTTCAGCTACCAAGAAGAAATTAATTTTATCCCAGCCAGAACCAAGACATCAATATATTAGCTAATTAAAAAAAGTGTTAAAAAGATTTGGTAAAAGGGATTTATTAGAAACTACAAGGTACAATGCATGTGAACCATTTTTTACAATCAAGAGATTCAGTCAGGAAATTATTTAATTAGGTAACAGAACCAGCTGGTGTGAAAGTGCAAGTATAAGCAGAAGCATTCAACACCTAACAGGACATATTTGGCATCACATACTATTAAATCTAAAGTCAGTAAAGTTCTTTGAAGATCAAGTGCACTAGGATATAACTAAGACCTTTTGAAGTCTGAAACCACAAACAAAAACAAGCCAAGATGAAATGAGAAACACTAACGTACTGATTAATATTCAATATCCCGATGAAGAAATTACTTAGGATATGTGTTTGTATATGACACAAAAATGAAGGGTCCTCATCTAAACTAGGCAGACCAAGGACTCTAAATACAGTCCTAGTGACTGTATTATCAACTGTTCCAGAGTGAGTTTCCCAGTTCTGTTCTAAAGCTAAGGTTCCTGATCTTAATAAAAATTTCATTTAAAAGATTGTAAATTTAATTTTTTCATAAAACCTGGAAAATTTATACCCAGTTTCTCTAGTTATAAACATCATGGATGTTTATAACAGCACAGAAACAATTAATGTAGGAATAAAACCTTGGTTACAGTCTTGTCCTTAAAAGACAGACCATGATAGCAACAGAAAGCAGTCAGTTTTGGGTTACAAGTTCTGGTACAAAGTGGTCCTCTTAAAAATGAATATAATACAAATGTGAAGAGGAAAGGCTAAGCTAAAAAGAAAGATTTGTGGAACACTGACAAATAGGCACTGCTACACTTAAAGGATGTTATTACATATGATCACTGACATTTCAGGACAATGAAACTTAAGCAGACAAATACAGGTAGCCCACTTCATTGACCATTTTCACTGAAAAAGATGGCAGGGATACAGAAAAAGAATCCCTATTTTGTCACAAATTCGACCTTTTGTTTGTTATTTTTTCACACAATAAAAGGTAAAATATGTAATTAAAAAAAAAATCGATCTTGTTTGTGCCATTAGGTATATTCATGGGTCCACAGAACTGGCCAGCATTCAAGTCAAAAATTAGAATTTACAGAATAGGAAACTAAATAGAAGAACAGCAGAAAGGCTGTAAAAAGCAGACAGGTGGGATTAAAATCTCAATAAGTATTAAACCCCACATTTCTAACCCCAAAATATCATTATTTCCAGTAATAAAATGGCAAAATTCTTCCTGTACACCATTAATTTCCTTCTCATCTGAACCTGGTGACTTTATTTTGTGCTGGCACTATCATATGAAAGTGCTTTGAGTGCTTTTCTCTGATTGCACTGGCAGAGTTATATGAACCATTACCTATCATTACTTTTATTTCAAACCTGTCAGTTCCTCCTCTTTGTAGCCAACAAGCTGTAAGAAGGGAAAAAAAATACAGTCTGTCAGGGAATAAAACCACATATACAAAAATGAGCTGAAAGGAGCACCTGAACAAAGGAGAAGGACAGGTGAAGAAGGAGAGAGATAAGAGATTGATAAATCTGCTCACCCTGTCTGCCAAGGACATTCTACTCTCCTGCCATTAGAAACTAATAAATAAATAAACCCACAACACTAACACAATGCATGCTAGACGTGGCTTTTGCCCATGACCCTTCTTTATTCTGCCACACCATGTACTTAAAATACCTCAAACATTCCATAAATATTATGCAAATAACATCAATACCACCTCCTCATACATGGAAAAATGCACATAAATTGAGCTTGAGTACATGAGAGAAGATGTGCTTCCCTCAAAGCTGTGTGTATCTTAGGAGGTGCTTTTTAGCAAATCCTTTATTTGTGAGCCACACAACAAGTGATGAGCAATTAGTGTTAATTAAACAGCCCCCCTAACTATAGTGCTGCCAGGGACAAGTTAATGACCTCAAAATGCACTTGGATTTGAAACTCCTTTCCCGCGGGGTGCATGGCAGGCTGCCTTACCTCTGTAAAGCTGTGGCATGCTCCAGCTGCTACCACACATGTATGGAATGTCATTCCCATTTGCAGTAACATGCACCATCCGCCAGACACTGAAGTAGCCATTGCAAAAGGGCACTGCAGACACAGCTGAGACTAAAACGTGCCAGTAAGTTCTGATTTGTCTTCTTGAAACACCCAGGGAAGCCACACACAATGGCAAAGTGACAGCATACTGACAGGCAGACCACCACGAAGGCAGCTGACTTAACACAGCAGAAACGCATTCCAGAAGCTTATTTATCACACTCAATGCCCCAGGTTAGTACCACACCTGCCTCTTAAAAATAAATCAGAAATTTTTTTTTTAAATTAAAATCATAAGTAAAAAGAGTCAAATCAACCACCACCACCACCCCTTCCCTCATGTTCATGTTACTCTCCCATGTAACACCATGGAACCAACACCAGAAACTAAGGTGTCCTCCTGCCTCCCAGAAAGTAGGAGACAAAGGAATACAAAAGATCCTGCAAATATATAATGGAAATCACTGAAAATGACCAGAGGAAATAATGTAATGAAGTCAAAAACAGACAGCTAAACTCATGGCTGTTCCTAATTGGGTATTATCTACAGAGCAGACTGCAAACATTCATCATAGGTATTCAATCAAACTGAATTAACTGTCAATAAAGGTTGAAGCTTAGTAGTTTGACAACTTTTATCTCCAAAGCAGAAGATGGAAGCATGTGGAGTATGTGTCAAAGAATGAAGCCAGAGCATCTGGCACGGCAAGCATGCTATTGGGCAACTGGAAGAATCCAAAGAGCTGGATCAAGGAACCTATCAAAGAAATGAACAGGCGGAAAACTCATGGGACTAAACAAAAAGGATGTGCAGTGACAGAATGCACAGGGATTGCTGAGCCCAGCTGGTACCCCAGAGGTCATATGATGGCACAGAAAAGGTCCATATTTCCCATGCTCTATAACTAATAGATATGCTCCTCCCGGGTTGTGATTTACAAAACAAAACCTAATCTGTACACAGACAGTAGTAATATTTTTCCTCATGGTTGTTTTTTGCTTGTAGGATCTCTTCTTTCCCTCTATCTGTCTCAAATGACATAGTTCAGCTAAAACACAAGACTGGAATCAGTTTAGACTTGTGATTTTGGCAGGGTTAGGAACAGTAAGATATTTTCCACTGCTTTTCCAAGATGTAGCTAATGGTAGAGTCAAGAATATTAAGATGTTGGGAGCTTTTTGTCACTGTGATAGAGAGGATGACAAAGAAAAGCTGTTCCAGATGCACATATGGTGCAAGAAAAAAATCTGAAGAATAAAGTAGTAGCTTAAAGCAGAGAAAAGTTATGATAATGGCAGTATAAATTTCTTGCAGCTAATATGCAGCTTGTCACAGCCCCTAAAAATCACAAGTTAGTAAGTATGAAAACTACAATGTAGTCATGACATTGTGCATTCCAGCCAAAACAGAATTCTGTTTTGAATTTTATTTCCATTTCAGTACATGAATAATGTCCACTGAAGGATACAGACTGCATACAAAAGACCCAGCTAAGTTCAGATACTTTCATTTAAAACGGAAAATAAAGAAGGAAGTTTCATGCTTGGATCCAAAAGTAATCAGTGAGAGAGAAAGAAAAAAAACACCCTCATTCAGTGGAACAAAGGAAAAGACCATGGAGAGAAAAAATAAAGAGAATTGCAAATTGCACTGCATTGAAAACATTGTAATTTGTTCACATTAAGCTTTGATACATGTGAAATTCCAAATGCAGCTAAAGCAAAACACAGCGCACTACAGAAAAAAAATGAGATCTTTAATTTGCACAAAGATCCAAATGTTATAAACATATCAAGCTATTGTCTGCTGCATTACATACAGTCAGAATATATCAAGTCTTCTTATTATTTCCATTATTTCATTTGAATTACAATTGCACCCATTGTCCAGGGGATAATTTCCAGAGATTCTATCAGTGCTTCAGAGGATTCAGTATCTAAAATAGCAAGCAGCATACACAAGAGAAATGGGAAAACATTTAAGCATATGAAGCAAGTTCTGGCTTCTTCTACCAGCAATCTATCCAAACAAAAAAAGTAACACCTATCTGGTACAAAATTCACATTATCACAGGCTAAGTGAAAATCTATCATGTATTCATAAGTGCCCCCCTTTAAAGAACTGCATATGGAGGAAATGAGAACTGCCTCATATTTTCTATGCTTCCAATAAGGCTCTGCTGGGTGGCTCTAAGCTCCCATTATCAATACCCATGAAAGCAAGGCATAGGTATCTGACATATCGAACATTCTGAACTTTCAGAAGAGCATGAGAAGACAACTAAGGAATACGCTTTCTGGAAGTGCTTCATGTCACGGTGCTTCACTGAGTGGCACACACTCGCACCATCTCATATGGACTGCTTAAATGGGATAATGCTGACTGACACCCACAACCAAAATCATTAGCTGTTTCTCATTTAGGCTCATATACAGAAAGAGAGACGTTAAAATGCTGCCTTGCAAAAAAAAAGACAAAGCCCAAAATGCAATAGGTACAAGTGAATTGTATTTTTTTCAGTGGGAGTCATTGGAAAAGTAATCTCTAAGTTTTTCTAGCAATATGACCTATTTGAAGACACTGCTGTAGCAAAATTCCTAATGGGACCAGGGAGCCCAAGTTGTGCGCCTGATACTTCTCTGCCACAGACATGAATTTACTGCTGGAATACTAAGAGAAAAAAAGTCAGATGAACCTCTCTTCTGCAGCCTCTGTCCTCTAGAAGGTTTGCACACAGAGTACAAAGTGGCAGCTTATAGAAGGAAAAGAAAACTGTAGTCATAAATACTGTCCCTTACAGCTACAGTTAGCATGGTGCATGTGCAACCAGGGCAATTCTCTTAAGCACGGTATGAACAAAGATGAAGAAGGAAATATTAGTCCATTATCACAATCTGAATAAGAGACAGCATATGGCAAAAGGGTAAGCCACAAGAAAACAGCGGAATAGCAGTGGTCATGGCAAAACCCAGCTGCTTATGTGGTAGGTAACTTTTGCAGGCACCAGAAAGAAAGAAACTTTCTAAAAAGACTTGGGGGCAGAGTTTGCAGGCAGTTCTGCACCTGTTTATGAAATCACAGAATGACAGCGTTAAAAAAATGTTAAAGACTTAAATGCTTTATGGAGATTAGCAACTGAAGGCAGAAATAAATGTTTTAATAATGCAGGAGAGGAGATGAGATATGTAGGAAATAATAAAGAGCCTTGAAAACAAGACAAGCATCCTACATTTAATGTGACAGGTTAGGTGGAGCTAGCTGATAAAGTCAAGGAAAGAAGTGACAGAGGTCAAACTGAGAGCTAAGGAAATTCTCCTCAGAGCAGCAATTATCAGTGACAGGAGTGGATCCAACCTGCATTGTCAAAGCTAGAAGTGTTGTTGGCATAATCAAGTTATACAAGAGAAGGCTATGAGAACGGCAGGGAAGGCTAAGGGCTCTGTTTTAGCTACATTGAGCTTCAAGAGGTGAACATACAGGCCCAAAGATGAGACAGGACAAGACTTTAGTTTCATCTTGGAAGTTGTAGAACCTGGATGATGACAAGACATAAAACTAAAGCACCTGCATTTCTATTTTGAAAATTCTTAAAGACAGATGACTAATAAGAGGGAAGCTTTTGGAGATTATGGATATGAATAATGATGGTTTTGAGAGGAGGACCAAATGAGGATTCACAAAGTACAAGAATTCAGTGCATTCTATCTAAGAGGCATGACAATACACTTAAAGGAAGTATCAGTTGTTGATCTTTATTAATTCTCAGTCTGTGTGAGCCTCACTATTACTCTGCATGCTTGTGTGTGCATGCATTAAAAAACAGAAAGTAGAATCTCAACTAACAGACTGCTAATGCTCGACTGAAAAAAACAAACACAGTGAACAACACAGGGAAAGCAAAAGAACTTTAACAAACCAGACCACAGCGAATGCAACCTGTTTGTCAATATTGAAACTGTTTTCTAAACAGATCAATTAAAGAAATTAAAAAAAGTAAAAACTCTCGAGTGTCACTTGCCAGTTTCTTATATCCTATATCTCTTATATGGGGTTTATAGCATCACAGTATGGCTTTGCATGAAAGGGAATGAGGCATCCATTACCTCTGGACAATGTATTTCCATGTTTTAATACCATCATTGTAAAAACAGCTTCATTATATCTCATCTAAATTGACCATATTTTAGAATCACAGGCAGTTTTTTGACTTTTGCATCACAAATCCTTTAGAATGTAGCAATGGACAATGCAAGAGCTGCTGAAGATCTGATATCTCCATAACAGCCTATGACTACTTAGAGAAGCAGGATTTTTTTCAAGTCCACAGAGTCAGACAGAACCTGAAGCCCTGATGCAGCTGAGCCAGCCAATCTGATAATAACAATGGTATTATAGTTTATGAAAATTTATTGTGATCAAGCCACTGATAAAAAACATGTTTAAAAAGTGAGCTATGCTGATCCTTTAAAAAAGTAAGGAGTAGAATCCAAAGAACAATCTCACCTGAAGTCCTGGAAATCATGAAGCACCTCTTCTTTGAATACATCGCCAAACAAACACATCCCCCAGGAAGGTAAACAGGAAAATTAGCATTGAAATATTAAGCTTAAGCCACACTTAGCCAACCTACAGACTAACTACTGACAGAGAGAGAAAGAGAGAGAGAGAGAGAGAGAGAAAGAGAGAGAGAGAGAAAGAGAGAGAGAGAGAGAGAGA
>VZUI01018022.1:0-14101 GCA_013401135.1 Cettia cetti
CCAGAACACATGAGAAGGATCCAACACACGGAGCCCCACAGATGGGAACCCGCCGCCAGCTGGTAACATCACTGTCTCTTAACCTTGTTGACAAACGTTTTTATCGTGTCCCCACAGGAAAATACGGTCCCCCAGGAGGCCCGTCAGACATCCTCATCCTGAGTGACACCTCCCAACACCCAGAGCAAATTTCTGTATTGCCCGAAATACAGACTGTGCTCCCTGGACAGGAGATTCTTGTTCAGCTCTGCTGCACAGACCCTCCCTTTTATCTTTCACAGGGAACACGGATAGCACAAGCCTTCTTGCTTCCACAGAATTGCCCAGAACGGCTCCCAATCAACCCGACGGCGATGTGGGCACAGATCGTGGGCCCAAAAAGGCCGATCATCGAGTGCAATCCTTTTCCTCAGCAGGCCTCCCTCCAGGGAAGAGCCACTGGGACTCCGCCCGCCCCCACATGTGCCTATTTTTGCTTATATGAAAAACTCACACCAAATAACCAAATTTGGTGCTCAAGCAATTTAGTGTATTCTTTTAAAGCAATGTAAACTTTAGAAAGTTTTTTCCCTCAAACATATGTGACTAAACCCATTCCTCTCCTTAGGAATGACATAATGACGCAGTAAAAATCTTCATGCTGAGGAGGACAATGACGCAGTAAAAATCTTCATGCTGAGGAGGACAAATGGCTGGAGAAAAGAGATCCAGCCCTGAACAAGTATTTCACAGCAGAATGGCTGTCAGTACTTGAAAGAGCAACGACATCTGGTGCACATGAAAAGAAAATTGTTCATCCCCAGTCCCAGTAAGTCAAGCAAACAGTGCTTTGGTCAATGCTTTACTTTGGTTAAAGACTGGATTATTAAGCACACCCTACACCCTCCACCCAGACCAGACCTGAGACCCCACAAATAACCACTGCTCCCCAGGATTCTCCAAGCCCAACTGAGTTATCTTGAAGCAGCAAGGCTTAGAAAATTCATTTTTGCTGCTATTATCTAACTGGAATTAAGAAGTCAATCCCAAATTAGCTAATTTTGGTGACAATAACAAAACTTATTAACAAAACAAATTATTTCAACCTGCCCCCCAAAAATTTGAAAAATTGCCATTTAACTTTCCTATGTGCTGAAGTCAAATTACATTTCTCTAATAAAATGTGCATTTGGTCCTAAGTATGTACTCTCTATTTATTGCTGCCTGGCAGCCTCAGGGCCATTACTTTGCTTGTGTGCAATTGGTGTGTGTGATACACAACATCATTGCATTCTGAGCATGAGACAGCCTGGATCTAAAGTCTTATTTCTTCAAGTGCATGCAATTATGGAGTATGATTAAATTACTTTGTAATTTATTAAAGGACTTATAAAGCCAGCAAGCATTGAAAGATATTACCCCAGCATTCTTTCATAGTGAGCAGTGCTTTTCCCTTTTTCCCCCAGTGCACAGCAAGGAGGGTTTTTTTGCTAAAGAGAAGGAATTTTTATTGAGAAAGGAATATTATCAATGCTGAAATGCCACCACAGAGTATTTATTTGTATGAAATATAAATGGCACCAACACAAAGCTCCCAGGACTCTTATTCATGACTATACTTTTTTACAAATACTGTGTCAACAGATTCTGCTGAACAGAACTTTCTTATCACTCTTGGCAGACTTTCAATCACAGCATGAGATAAGAAAAAGAGAGCTTTATTATAAGTGTTTCAAGCCGTGGCTTATACAAACTCCCCCCCAATTCTATTTATTATATTATCAAGTTATAAAGTGAGGAGACTATAAATAAATCTGAATTGTCCTATTCCGATCTGTCATCTCAGTTTGTTAAAAAGGTGATACAATAACAAGTGAAGTATTAAGTTGTGTTCCTCTATAATTTCTGCTTTGGTCCAATTCATCTAAATACACATAAGGTAGAATTCAGATCTAATTCCTACACGCCTCTACACCCTCACACAGTATAACAGATCTGATTGACGTGAGCACCCTTTATCAGCCAAGAAACATCCCCAAACCCAAAAATAGTTGATTCAGCACAGGTTTACCTATTGTCATAAGCATGAATATCTGCTTTTTTATTTTCTTCAGAGAAATTTTATGGGGAAATAACAGCAATAGCAGAGAAAAAAGGAAATTGAAAGTGTATTAATGAGAACGAGACAGCTCTCATTTCCTCAGGGTAGAACTTTCTAAAGCTTAAATTTCCATTCCTAAATAAGTAAAGTGTTATTCCTGCCTGGTGCTAACTGCAGAAGGATTTAAACAGATGCAGAAGATAAAGACTCATCTTCTGTCAAAAGTGGAAGGCTTCATCCATATAATTATTGACTTCAGGAACCTTCCAACCAGATGGATAACTTCAAGCAGAAATTATTGGTCCACTTTCCTTCTTAGGCAGGACCTTAAATATTTGCCTAATTATTTTGAATTATGTCTGTAAAAAGGCAAACAAGATGCAAAGACAGCCTGATGGTGCAAGGCCATGTTTTCTATATCTGGACAGCTCAAATACCACCATCTGTTGCTTTCCCTAAAACAATCCAAAGTAATAAAGGCGTCCTGCTTATTCTGATTATGTGTGAGTCATTTTTGGAGGAAATATCAGAGAAATGTGGGCAGCAGCAATGTGCCAATTATAATGATCCTCCTCTAAAACAGCTTCTTTCAAAGTGAAAATGAAACTCATTCACAAGTTCTTGAATCTCAGGGATGCAAATACACAGAGACCAAGAGGTTAATTATACTTGTGGTCAACCTTCAAACAAAACTAGTTTAAATTAGTCCAAATAATATGTTTTAACCAAAAATGTGCCATCTAACATAATTTTACATGTTAGCTCAGCCCTTCTAAAAGACATAAATATTGGAGGTTTTATATCATTTTCAAAGCAAGACAATTATTATGCAATCACTTGGACACAGTGGGTTTCTGCTTTGTTCTCCTACCTTGTTTCTACTCCACATTTAGAGCTTTAAGGAATTGCTTTAATCACAGACACCAACTGCAGGTGTATCAGTCAAATATAATTAAATATAAAAGTATACACAGTGTTTCAAATGTCCCTGAAGTCTCTTTCCTCAATCCAGTTTTTCCAACATTCCTTGTTGATTTTAAATAAATATTCCAGGCTTCTGTCTCTTGCTCCAGCATGAATTCTTCCACCAGATGAGGAACATCATAGAAATCCAGATCAAAGGCAGCAGTTAGGATAGCAAATGATTTCAGAGTAATTGTGCCCCTGAACTGGAGCTGGATATGACTGAAGGTACCTCACTGGTTCCTGCTCCTGCATCAATTGTTGATTTTTTTAATCAATCTGGTTTTTACTCCAAGACATAATCCTCTCCTTTCCCTTTTGTCTACTGCTGAGCAGGAAGAAACCTACACTTCACATATTCTTCTCATTGCAAAGCAGAAGATTTGGAGTCCATTACCTGGAATTTACTAATTTCTCCACTGCAGGTTGCTTTGCCTTTCTCCTTTGCCATTTGTCCACTTCCTCCTGCTTTTCCATTCCTCCTGCCTCTCTTTTTTTTTTCAAAGAGCACATATACACACAGCCAAGTGTCCTGAAGCTGTGTCTGGATCCACTGCAACTTACATAAACCCTTCTCCCATTAAACATATTTCACATTTTAATTCAACAGGCTAAAAAGTTGCCTACAACTTACAGAATATATTTTTACCGGCTAAATATTAGAAGATTATGATGATATAGTCTTGTCTCTATAAACTACTCCTTGTCATAAGTGGAAATGAAAGCCATACTCACTTTAGTTAAACTACTTAATTTGGACATACAAAAAGGATAAATGATTAAAAATTAGTTTATGCACTTTGAGGAGCCTCTTAAGGATGTTACAGTTCCCAAGTTTCCTTCTTGTCTAAAATAGAATTTACAGGATTTTAATGGAATTTAGATGGATTTAAAATCTCTAAACAGGAGTTGTAGTTTTACTGATTTATTGCATGTACTTCCTGTTGAATTTTTATGTGACACTTGATCGCCCCTGGGGGACCTGTTCAGTTCTGACTGGATAATGCAAATTTCCAATGGAGATTGAACACAAATGAGTATGAAATTGATTTATTATAATAAGGAAAATTGAGGTCTGAGGTCCCACTTTTTTTTTTCTCCCTCAGCCAACCCAAGACTGTCAAATGAAGGGGTTTTTTGTAATAATTTGCCAACAAAGAATAAAGAAAATTTATGGCACATATCTCAATTACACATTGGAAATTAGAAAAATATTGTTCCAAACTTATTTGACTTCATGTGCTCAAGAGAGTTGTTGTAATAGTTTTACACAGTTACGATGACATCACCGTGGAGCCAGTAGATTGTTTTTCACGATTTCTGCAAAATTCAAACTCATTATCAATTTAATGGGAAACAGCATTTGGCAAAATCTTGTATTCACCTTGGATTCTAAATTCTAAGGACGTGACTTGGGACACTTCTGTAAATGGAAATGATGGACTACAGTAAAGAGTGTTTGGTGTCACTCACAGGTGCAGCGTCATGGGCACACAGAGCTTCACCACAAAATATCAGCCTTGGCTATGCTGAAGCAATTCCAAAGGATCTGTGGTCTCCAGTGCTCCTTGATGGACACACAAAAGCTGGCTCTGCAGATACTGAGCTCCTGCACAGACAGAAACACTTCTCCTTCCAGGATTTATGTGTCACAAAAATTTAGAGGGCTGTGATTTGCCCAAAGAGCAGTTATGAACAGGGACTCATTGTCAGCCATACCATGCAATCCAGGGATGCAATATCACTTCCAGAATGGCTGCAACATCCAGTGCCTCTTCCTTGATCCCACAACAAAGGCTGAAAAAAAAATCTGCTTTCTTTAGTACAAACATTCCCTCACTAATGCAGACACGTATGTAGGAAGTTAGGCACCCTGAGACAACTGCTGCTATTTTGTGCGACAGTCCCAATATATCTTTGAAAATAGTGGAAATACCCACCCTCGGTCAGAGAGGTTTAGGCAGAATTTCCATCAATTCCACAGCATTCACCACACACTTTTTAGCTGAAATGAATTAACAATGTGAAACATTCAATGTCATGGCAAGGGCCAGGCTTCTGTTGTGTTGGGAAGGAGCTGACAAGAAAGATGGAGAGATAATGTTTATCTGCCAGAGGGCAGAGTTAGATGTGATGTTGGGCAAGAATTGTTCCCTGGGAGGGTGGGCAGGCCCTGGCACAGGGGGCCCAGAGCAGCTGTGGCTGCCCCTGGATCCCTGGCAGTGCCCAAGTGCAGGTTGGACATTGGGGCTTGGAGCAGCCTGGGACAGAGGGAGGTGTCCCTGGGCATGGCAGGGGTGGCACTGGATGGGCTTTAAGGTCCCTTCCAATCCAAACCATTCTGTGGTTCTCTGTTATTTGGCCCAGAAACCTTTAACTTCAGTGATCAGGCATATCTATGACCCACAAGCCCAAGCTGTTTAATGCATTAATTGAGTTTGCACTGAATTGTTGATGTAATTTTAGGAAAAAACTCCCATGTTTATCCGAGAAAACTAAAAGGAAAAAAATAGAACTTGCATGAATAACCAACCTGTGAAATCTGCATTTGATTTTCCTATTTTTTTTCCTTTTGGCTTAATTCCATTGACTTGATCATGGGTAGGTAAAATTGTGAAGATCATACAATTCCCACTCACCCAAATTCTCTCAGTGCAAACTGGGAATGATGAATAAGGTCTACAACATAAAATGGCTTTGCTGATGAGTGATCTTGCACATATTTCCTTGTAGTTAATTCCCTTTCCTACAGTTTTAACAGAAAACTTGCTGTTTGTTAAGTTTTGAACAGCAGCTCCATCAGCGGGTGCAATATTTCTGCTTCTTGCAACCATGTCCTGGAATCAATACTGCCACTTCTAAATGCAAAGGACCTGTATTGAAAAAGATATGAGACAAAACCCCCCAGAACACATCCCTTGATCTCTTTGTTGAGTTTTAAAATGGTTTCAGATTGTCTCTCAAAACATTCACCAAAGTTGGGCCAGAAGAAATCAAAGTCATTTAGATCCAATCTCTCTTCAAAAATGAAATAAAGTTTTATTAAAAGGAAATGAAGAGGAAATTGAACTTTCATATTTCATGGTGCAATTGTGATGACAGAAAACAATATTCTTTGATAGAAAGTTTAGAAGATATTTATATGTCTGTGCTGCTCAGTTGGGGGAGTTTTTTTACAGTGAAGGGCAGATAATTTTTAAGGATAGAGTGGATCTGTAGCAGAGTTACTAGTTTGATATTCCACTAGTATTCTGAATACAAGACTTTTTCCATGATTAAGATGAGGAAGCAGAAACTTTAACTGAAATGTGTACTTTATGAGTAATTTAAACGGGAGATTCTTATGAGTAATGCAAATTTCACCTGCATAAAAGCTGCGTAGTCCTGTAGCTTTCTGACATGGAAAAACTAAATCACTTGAACTGAAATCATGGGGCTAAGGAAGATTTGGAATGTAATGGAAACACCATCATTCTGCCCAGCCGAACAGCCACAAGGACAAGGAGAAAACATTCAGCCAGGCACAGGTGGGAATCACAAGTTAGCACAGAGGAAAAAGAGAGAGATGTACATTTAGTTCCTAAAGGTGATGGTTCCACAATTCATAATGGGAGGTGAAGCAATGGCTTGAGAAAATGATTCTTGTTCAGGGGCTCCTCCTCATGATTTTTGAACTCACAATTAAGTCATCTCCCCTTCTACCCTCTCCACAGTAAACTGCTGTGAACAACTTTTCCTGGACACTATGGTGGGTGTTAAGGCCCAAATTTTCACAAATGTCCAATAATTCTGATCCCTTACAATTCCGGCTACTGAAGCAGTACTTAAATGCAGCACGTCAAGGTAAGTGATTATTAAAAAGTGGCTTGGGTGACTCAGTCTGGGCCTTTTTGAAGCCAACATCTGAAAAGATTGGCATCCTAGAGGGAAATGTAAGCTACTATTTTTTTTTTTCCTCTAACTGCAATGGAGCACAGCCTAAAAATGTTTATCTATGACAGGTGAAAGGAATGAAATTTCATTCTTACAATTTCTGCAATGCAAATGTAGGTAAAGCTCTCAGTTTAGAAAAAAAAGTATTAGTTTTAAAGTTTCCCAGTGTGGAAAAAAGTTCAAAGCTAAACCTTTTCCATAAAATATTGCCTAAGAAAATTAGTCAAAATATTCTTTGATGAGAAAAGAGAGAAATCTATTCTATTCAAAGGAAAATTATGTGCTTTCCCTGATACACATCTCTAAAACCATTACAGCTCACAGAGAAAAGGAAGGATATATATGTAATCAAGATTTACCATTGCAAACTAATGTTCTTAATGCTTCCATTTTAAGTGCGTACCTTGAAAATGTTCTTTCTATTTAGCAGAAGAATTTTCAAATAAATGCAAAAGTTTTAATACACCTATGATGAAAAAAATAACCCTCTGCTTCAAAACTGTTCCAGCTCATACAATAATTAGGCTGTGGTGCCTGAGAGTTGATGGTGAGTGGTGGAAAGGAAGAGTTGAATTTTGATTTTTGTTATAAAAATATAGGCAAAAATGCCGCATGATGTTACTAACCTTCCTTAAGACAACTGTGAGTTAATTACATCTATAGCCACTATAAAAATGTTGGAAACACTGTTTCATTTATTTGTCCATTTAGCAGTTTGGTTTGGATAAGTGGAGGACATCAAGAATCACATCACAAAATAACATTAAGACAAGACTTGCAGAGAGGTGTGGGAGTTCATCTAGTTGGGATGGACAATGGCCTGGCCTCAACTGATTTCCCAGAAGGCATCAACCTGAGGCCATGGGAAATGGGAGGATAGGCAGGGAAACTTATGTTCAGATTATAGTAAAAAGAAAGGGATCATTGGCATTGTTATGCAGATTTGGCTGTTACAAATAAGGTTATGTGTTAATAATTGGTCGGTTGTTTTTCTGTATATGGTTACCTTGTTGTTCATATGTTCTTTGTTCTGTTACCAAGGTCATATAATGTTCAGTTCCGTGTAATATTTGTCTTCTGTTGGCTGCTCACCCCTGGGCTTCATCCCCTGGGGCTACTGTGTACAGCCTTAATAAATTGCTTTTCGGGCAACCACAGTCATACCCACTCCTTTTACTTCACTGGCAGCTGCGGTGGACCCCCAGTGACAGTCATCTTGGCTAAGTCGGTGACCTGGCTTTGTCACTGGATCACCATGAAGCCATCACCCTGATCAGGGTGAGCCCTGTCGCTGGATCACCATGAAGCTGTCACCAGGATCAGGGTGAGCCCCGTCGCTGGAGCACCATAAAGCCGTCACCCTGATCAGGGTGAGCCCTGTCACTGGATCACCATGAAGCCATCACCAGGATCAGGATGAGCCCTATCGCTGGATCACCATGAAGCCCTCACCCAGATCAGGGTGAACACTGTCCCTAGATCACCATAAAGCCATCACCCAGCTCACCCGGCTCAGGGTGAACCCTGTCCCTGGACTGCCATAAAGCTGTCACCCAGTTCAGCCAGATCAGGGTGAACCCTGTATCTCAACTTGGGCTGGCCAGACCCCAGCTGAGGAGGTCATGCAGACAGATGGGAGAATGATGGCAGCTGAAAATCACCTGGCTGACACCAATCAATAAAAATACAACCAAAATTTAGGGATGGAGAAATGAACCTAGGGAAGCAGAAGAGTTTCTGAATTATTTTTAAACTAACAAAAAGAGCAAGAATAGATTTTCCAGGTCTTTCAAATACACAAGAACCTTGGGTGCATCATGTTCCGACATTTTTAAAACATCAGGCTGTATAGGTCAATTGCAGTTTTCCAAGGCATCTGAAAATATTCAAGAATGGAATGGATTTGAACATTTTGTTCTGTAGCATCACTGTGAACACAGCCAGCTTATATTCTTCAGAATTATTTCTATCCACATGCAAACCTCCTGTTCACACTATGTTTATTTGGTAGCTCATTATCTTTCCATTGAATCCTTAAGAAATATTGTCTTTCATGGATAGAGGCACAGGAGGGAAGTTAAGGAGATGTAGGAATTGTGACCAGACTGAGGATAACTGGGGGATAAATACTTGTCTTGTTGGACAGAGAACAAATTCCTGATGATCACAGATTCTAAAATGGCAGGACTCCTTCCCAAGTCTCTTTTGCATGCAAAGATTCCAGAATAATCACATATATGAAGTCAGAGATTAAACAAAAAAAAAGCACAATAAACAAAGATTTAATCACTCTCACCAATGTGAAGAGGCTCCATTCTGAGCTCCCTTAATATGAAATTAATTCCAAGCATGAGGAATGGCTCTGATATCCCAGTCGCCTTTTTTCAGTTTGCAAATTATGAGGTGTTGACTCCTCTCCGGGGACTGGGCTTTTAATCATACAGATGTACATTATAAATCCTCTGTTTACTTAGGAGCATAATAGGTGAATTCACAGCATCTTTATGCTACAATAAATCTGAAGGCTCGGACAGAATGCTCATGATTACCTTCTAAATTCTTTCAAGGTCATGGTACATGATTTCATGCTACATAACATCCTTTCTCAGTCCATTTCACACTGAGAAAAGATTCATGATAAACATTGATTTTTTCCCTGCTGGTATTCCTGAATTCCATCACATCACCCCACCATATGCACACTCTGATACATCATATTTTAGTCATTTGATTCTTAGCTCTTGTGTAGAAACTGAAAATCCAAAAAGCCAAATATGCTAAGAAAAAAAAAAAAAAGGAAGCTTATTTGGTGCAATTATTTGAAGATTAGATTGAAAAAAAATAAGAAGAAATGGTTGCTTCTTCCAGTGGGAAAAGCATTACTGAAAGTAGATGAATGCACAAAAAGCCACGCTTCAAATTGCTGAGGAATTTAAATGTTAAAACAAACAGCCAAATTTAGATGAAATGTTTGTTTGACATGTTTCTATTAGCAAATGCCCTTCATGAATTATTCAGCATCAAAAAGACATGAATGCCTGAAAAAGCACAGAGACCCAGCCCTGCATGTGGTTCCTCCAGCATTCTGGCATGAAAGGAGTGCAGGAGGTGCTAATAATACTTCTCTCAAGAGAAAGAGATAGGATTCTTGCAAGAAATATTCACAGGCACAGATAAAAATTAGCTGCTTGATTTCTACTGAATCTTATTGCCTCAGGTGACTCATTATCTGAATGACTTCCTGTCTATGCAGACATTTAAGATTAATGGATTAAATTCCCTAAATTCTTGGTGAATTTATTAGTTAATAAGATGCTGCTATTTGCCATTTGATTAAAAATGGTTAAGAGTTCATTTTATCCTTTTATAAAGACCAGAATTATCTTCTTTTTGAGCAAATAACATTTCTGCCTGCCTTGGGAATAACAGGAACAGTGTCCCTCCTGAGAGTGTCCTATGTGCTACTGCCATTCCTCATTAAAAAAGTGCAACTCTTTCTGTCAAGGAAAGAGGGAATCACACAGACGGATATTCTCATCTCATATCCTGAGCGAAAGGACCCACCAGGATCACGGATCCAGCTCCTGTCCCTGCCCAGACCCCCCAACAATCCCCCTCGGCATCCCTGGTGTCCAAAGGCTCCTGGAGCTCTGGCAGCCTCAGGGCTGTGCCCATTCTCTGGGGAGCCTGGGCAGTGCCAGCACCCTTTTGGGGGGAACAGAACCTGTCCCTGCTTTGCAGTCTGAGCTGCCCTGGGTCAGCCCCAGCCCCTCCCTCGTGCTGTCCCTGGCCCAGAGCAGAGCTGGGAGCTGCCCCTGCAGCCCTGGGGAGCTCTGCCTTCAGCTCCTCTGCTGCAGCTGAACCAGCCCAGTGCTCTCAGCCTCTCCTCCAGGCCCTTCACTCTCTTCATGGCCTTTTTTGGAAACTCTCTAATGGCTTAATGTCTTTTTTTTACCTCGTGATATCCAGAGCTGCCCCAGCACTGGGGGTGAGGCCACCCCAGCCCAGAGGGACAATCCCTTCCTGGCCCAGCCGGCACTGCTGGGCCTCATCCCCCAGGACAGGGATGTCCCTCTTGGCTCCAGGGCACTGCAGACTCAGATCCACCTGGCCATCCACCAGGACCCCCAGGTCCCTTCTCATGGCCGCTCTCCAGCCTCTCATGCCCAGTCTGTCCATATATCCATGCTGCCCCATCCCAGGTGCAGAATTCAGCACTTTGCTTGTCAAACATCACACCACTGGTGATTCACAGCCCTCTCATTTGTCAAGGTCTTTCTGCAGGGCCTCCCTGCCTTCCAGTCAACAACTTCTCCAAATCTAGTATCATCTACTAACTTACTCGACATTCCTTGAAGTTGTAAAAATGGTTTGGTAAAAATGAAATGGTTTCACTTTACATGAGACTACCTTAGGAATGGGACTTTGCCCCTGGTGTTATACTATTGACACACTGTTTTTTGCTCACTTCTTGTCATACCCAAGCAAAACTGATACCAAACCTGTTTGTAGGACATCTCTCTGTGTGAGGGAAGGGACATTTCTTTTCACCACCCCATGAAACCAATATTTCCATGGGGTATTTCTCAGCTTTGATGACAAGCTTAGGAACTCCCGGAGCTGGCACTTGCTTTGTAGATCATAGTGTTTAGTAGCAACCAACAGATTTAGCTAAACCCTTTTTAGAACCCATTTTTGCTTCCAGGCTACACAGTCTCTTGTGGCAATAAATTAAACTTTACATGCTGTGGAAAAGGTAGTTCCTTTTATCTGCTTGAGACCAGGAGATGTATTTGGGATAGTCTATAATTCTGAGATAGTCTTATCATATGTAATTTAAGAACAGATTATCAGTAACTTTCAAATATATCAGAAAACAATATTTTAACTAAATGAAGGACAGAATTCAAGTCTTTGGCAATGAACAAAGAGCAATTCCAGCACCCCAGAGCAAACATTTAACTACACAACTTGCATTTTCTCCCCTTCAGGGCAGGTGTGTACTCTGAATAAAAAGCGATGCATTTTTTATAGATTTCCAAAGAAAAAATTCTTTTCTAAAGTGTTTTAAGTTGAAGGCTTCCTTCCAGAGCAGACAGATGTGGACCTTGGATACACAATGAGAGTATGGAATAGCCAGCCACTAAAATCCAACTGAGCTTATCACAGCTTCAGAGAGCTGAAGTCTGAAGGGCTCCAGGTGCTGGTGACAACAGCACCCAGTGGGTGACACCTTCAAAGGGGACTGTAGAGTTCCAGTGCAACACCACAAATTTGACTGCAGACACCCCAGCTGATCTGTGTCTTCTCCTGCCTGGATCCCCCAGAAACCTCTGTGTTAGTCACATTGCTCCAAAATTAATAAAGATATGTTTATGAAGAAGACATTTTTAGCACTAAACAACCTTCTCAAGTTGTTTTTCACATGTTAAAGTGGTTTAAAGAAACAGCAGCAGAGGTTTTATAGAGCAGAAATGTATATTCGCAGGATGATGGGGGAAGTGCAATCACTGCCCAGTTTGTTACCTGGATACATCAAGCACCCATTTTTAAAACCATGAATATTTGAGTTAAAACTATGTCTTGGTTTGGAAAGACAGGCATCTGCTAATGAGGGCAGGAGCCTCCCTTGGAATGGAGAATGCAAACTCCCTCCGAATTATTACAATTTTGAAATTAAGGGGCTCTCAGGCAAAGATATGAGAACAGGAATAACAATTCTTTACATGTATGTATAACAAGGCAAACAAACAACTATAACTATGGCATTAACAACAAAAACAGAACCAGGAACCATGTTACAGCCTTCTCAGCCGAGACAGGAAGGGATGGAGGACAGGCTTTGCTTCACAAACCCTGGGGCAGTCTGACCCCGGTGACCCTGCAGGACCCTGAGGAGCACCAAGCTGGAGCTGCAGGGATGAGCAGGGATCCCGGACTCGTGGATGAGGTGTATCAGAGGCTCTGCAGTGGTGGCTGGAGCTGCGGGAGGTCCCGGCAGGGCAGGGGCCGTGGGGCTCCAGCGCAGCAAAGCCCCAGGGCAGAGCCGAAGGAGCGCAGGGCCGGGATAGCGCTGGCCCGGCTCCAGCAGGGTGAGAGAAGGCGAGCTCTGGATTTCCGGGCACACGAGCATACGGTGGAAGGTCGCTATGACTGGACTCCAGTGGTAACAGTAAATTCTCCCCGCAGTAAGCGACAGTTTGACCTTCCTCCTTCCGATGCCGAGATCGAGAGCAGCTGCCCCCAGCCCCGTCCTTTTTACCTGTCCCCTGCAAAACTCGGGGTATCTTCCCCCTCCCAGAGAAACTGCCAGAGACAAAAGAAGTGTAGCCAGGTGCTACACTTCTCTCCTGACTTTGGCTACTTCTTTTGTTTTGCATAAGTACCCAATAGTTAATTCCCTAGCAACTTATGGGAAAAAATTCCATAAGTAAAAAAAAAAAAAGAAATCTAACCCCCAACAAACTAAGACTGAAAAAAATGAGGGACCAATCAAATGGGTCAAGGTTCATATAGAATCACTGAATCATAGAATGATTGTGTTGGTAAGGACATGGAACATAATCTGGTCTGTTCCATTGCCATGGGCAAGGACACCTCCCATCGTCCCAGGCTGCTCCAAGCCCCACTGTCCAACCTGCCCTTGGACACTGCCAGGGATCCAGGGGCAGCCATAGCTGCTCTGGGCAGTCTGTGCCAGGGCCTGCCCACCCTGCCAGGGAACAATTCCTTCCCAATATCCCACCTAAATATCCCCTCTGGAAGTTTGAACCCATTGTCCTGTCACTCCAGTTTGCCTTGTCCTGTTGAATTATTAAAATATGAATATCGATCTAATACCGATATCCAAGTATGACGACAACAAGTCTCTAACAGCTTAAAGTTAGAAAGTGTATGTTTATTGCGACACCAGGCAGCACTTGGGATAACTCCCTAATGCAGCACTGCAAAGATCACAGTTAATTACAATGCCTTTTATTTACAAAAGTGTTGAATATACAAAATGTAAATGCATATTCATACCCCTGTCACTTCTCCTTCTCCGCTTTGTATGCTAATTGGGAGAACGGCTATTAAGCATGTGTAGTTTGTTCCCTGAAATGAGTCGGGGGGGGGGGGGGGGGG